>CAIGQQ010028847.1:13416-24066 GCA_903798035.1 Danio albolineatus | reverse complement strand
TTTTTTTTTTTTTTTTATTAAGATCACACTTTAATTACAACAATTTAAAATCTGAAATGATAGTTGTGCTATTATAAATTGAAATGGCTTTTAAGTGATTCAAGAGTTTGTACATAAATTGTACATTTAGAAATTAGAATAATATAGTAATTATGTAGCATACAATGCCTTCTGCTCAATTAAAATACATTTAAAGATAAGATGAACATAGATGAATAATATAAGATACTATATGGATGAACAATACAAGAATAAAAAAAAAACTTTTACTTAACAGGTTATGTTCATATAGCAGGTCTTTACACTTGAAGAAAAGTATAAAGCTCAAGTACATGTGCACCAGTCAAGCAGGTACAGCTTAAATCCCAAAAGAAGACACATATAAAGATCTAACATAAAAACAGAAGCTGCTCAGCCAGAGTAGGATTTTAGGGGAACAGGCAAATAGGCAATGTTTCCTACTACACAGTTTCTATAGTTGATGTTCACAAATGTGAAATAGCTGACTGCTACAGTCAGCATCATGAAACAGCTTCCGATACACTGTGTCGGATCCTTTTAAGTAGACACAGGACTCCATACCACCATGAGCAGGCTGATTTTCATCCCAGAAACTGAAAAGTACACAAAACACAATCAATTCAAAAGACTAAGTGTAATTCTTTTTGGTATGTCATCTGTTTGTGGTCTGGTTTACGATGTTTTCTCTGACATTCAGTTCTTTCTGTTGTTCTATTTGATGGTGTTTCTCAACTCAGTTCTGTAATGTTTACATAGCAACGTTTTCAATTAAAACGGAAATCTTTTTTATGAGGTTGGATGTTGTGCACTTATGAATCATGCTGTAATCTAGTATTGAAGTAGGATTGTTTGGATGCAGAACAGTTCTGGATTTGTGTTATTGAATATATTAATCAACAAAGCAAAATACTGGCCATACAACATCTTTAGGGCATTTACACACTAATACATTTTCATTTTAAAAATGCATTTTGACTCTGAAACAGATTTCTCTGTTTTGACTTTCAGTCAATTTTGTTTTCTATAATTATTCCTATTTTATGTGTTTCACGTCCTAGTTGAGACAAAAGCTTTTGTTTTGAATACCTGTCTACTGAGTGTTTACATCACCACAGTTACATCATGAAATTAATATGGCTGCCCTTCCTTATAGATTTTCAAATGCAATCCCAGACAACATAAAAGTATGCTAAAAATGTATAAAAGGTAGTACTGTAACGATCTGCTACTTTTCCAGAGAAGGCACAAAAAAAGCCCACTTGGCCTTTGTAAATGCTCATCTGGTAAAAGAAGACTTCTAGTTTTCAGTTGTATGGTCTGATGAAACAAAAATGTAATTGTTTGGCCACATTGATGTAGCCTTTATTTGGCATATGAAAGGAGAAGCCTTCAACCCACTGTCAACATCCTCACTGTCAAACAAAATGGACCAGGGAATCTAATCACAATAAACAGCACCTTGAAAATTGAGCAAAAGATCAAAATTCTCAACAACAACAGACAGCCTGCAGAGACATTGAAAGCAGGACAAAGACTCAAACACACAGCAAAAATGGTGAAGAAATAGTTAGCAGACAAAAACATTAACATTTTGTAGTGGCCCAGCCTTAGTCCTGACCTACATCCTATTGAGAATCTGTGCAGGGAGCAAAAGATCAGGGTGATGGCAAGGAGTCCCTCCAACCTGAAATATTTGGAGTTCATTGCTAAAGATGTATGGGCAAAAATACCAGTGGAGACGTGCAAAAAGCTGGTCAGCAATTATAGGAAGCCTTTTGTTGCTCTAATAGGCATTAAATGTTTTCTGTTGATTATTGACATGGGTATGATTAATTTTGGACATGCCACTTTTCGTTCAAATGTAAATAAAAGCTGAGAAGTATTTTCCCACAATGATGTCTCTTGTAAATCATGTTATAATCTTTTGGTAGAAGCCAATTTCCAATTTAAAAAAAAAATCTTGCTGGTTAAATAAAAGTAACTAAAAGTCGGAATTTGCCAGGGGTATTAATAATTTTGGTCTTGACTGCATATATAGAAAGCAATGCTGTCTTACTGTAGATTTGAATGATAATCATCTCCATTAACCCAGGACCATTTGCCCATTTTGTCCCTCTTGAGACCTATCCAGTAGTCAGTCCAGTTCTGAACAACTCTTGAAATGAACTCCTAAAACAAAGAGGAACAAATGTGCTTTAATTATACAGCTGGTTATTTGGTCATATCATGCAGCTGTGGTGATGTATTTGATTGAAGTTAATACAGTAATATTATACAATTCAAAAAACTGATTAGCAAAGAATCTAAAATAATATGGTTATTCACATGTAGGCAAAGCTGAATTCTTGAAAGAACAGTTAAAAAAAAATCCTTCGTAACATTATTTAGGTCTGTCCTGTCACTTTAAGAGTATTTTTACTAAAAGTATTTGTTCTTACCAGCTCCTCCTCGCTGTCCACAACCATCAGATGTGCCCCAAGGCTGAGGCATAAAGACTTTGAGGACTCCCATGTCCCATAAACATTCTCTAACAAATAACAGGTGTTCTTATACAAAAGCCAACCATCTGAGCAGAGGCCTGTGTTTAACAGAACAAAACACTGCACTATTGACACAGCTTTTTATAATCAACCTTAAGTGTGCCTCAGTCGAAATGAAACAGAAATATCTAGTTTACATTAGAATACTCTTTCATTTGTATTTCTGAGCCCAAAATTATATCTGTCATATATTTACGACACACACACACAAAAATTATATATTTAAAAGGATAGTTCACCCAAAAATGAAATCTTCTGAAATCTTCTGTCGAGATTTACTCACCCCTGATTGTTAAAAACACATAGTAGGAAAAAAAAAAATACCATGGAAGTCAATGGTTACAGGTTTTCTCAAGCTGGTTTGGAACAAGTGAAGGGTGAGTAAATGAAGACAAAATTTTCACTTTGGGTAAAAATTACTAAATAACAAAATATTGCATTTTTAAATCTTTGTACTGTAAGGATTTAAGTCTTTGTCACTTTCCTTCAAGCCACTATTCCTTCAAGCCACTATAGGCTTTACCCATTTTTTACCACAAAGCTTTAATATCTTTTATATATCTCAATAAGTACAGGTCAAAATAAGCATGTTTTACTTTTGAATAAATATAACCGTTATGCTCATCGACATTGGAACATTTTGTCACAAATATTTTAGTACTTAATTCATTCTAAACATTTTACACTTTACTCATTCATTCATTTTTCCTACGGCTTAGTCTCTAATTCCGAGGTCGCTACAGCGGAATAAACTGCCAACTATTCAAGCATATATGTTTTATGCAGCGGATGATCTCCCAGCTGCAACCCAGTACTGGGAAACAACCATACACACACTCACACACTACGTCCAATTTAGTTTATTTAATTCACCTATAGCGCATGACTTTGGACAAGAAGCGACCTTCTTGCTGTGAGGCAACAGTGCTAATCACTGAGCCACTGTGCTGTCACACTTTACTCACTAAATCTTGGTTATCTTTATCTATCTAGCTTGATTATAATTTTAAACACTTTACTAGCATCCTTTTCTATCTTAGTTTAATCATTCAACACTATGTACCTTTATCACTTTTATACTGGAACGGGATTGGTGTGATGTCATCAAAAAGAAGACCTCGGTTCTGATCCTCTTGTGAACTTTTCTTGACTGACAAGTGGTGAGACAAGCCAGTTACACATCCAGTAGCCCATACAAATGTGCTGAGAGACATTTAAAGGGATAGTTCATGCCCCCCCCAAAAAATGTATTTAGCATTTACTGATCCTTATATGGTTCCAAACCTTTTTGGGTTATTTTGTACACTAGAGAAGATATTTTGAAGAATGCTGGAAACTATTGACATCTAGAGTATGAAATACTATAGTCAATGGTTAAAAGTTTCCAGCTTCTTTCCAGAAGAAAGAAACACAAAGAGGTTTGTGACAAGTGAAGAGCAAGTAAATTATGTTTTTTTTTTCTGGGTGAACTGTCCCTTAAATAATATTATAAATGAGACTTACAGTTGAGACCAGTTACGATTCCTATTACCAAGAATGAAAAGAGGAGGAGAACCGTGAACATGGCACAAGCCACTTTGCCTGAAAAAAAATCAAGGAAATTACAATAAATGGACTTGCTAAATGTCATCAATTTCTAAAGAAACTGATTAGAAATGCACTGTTACTAGCAACACAGGCTCATTGGCAACATGTTTTCACAGGCTTAAGGCTACAATTTTGGAAACGGTAAAGTATGTGCCTGGGGCTATGCTTTGTGTGTAAAATGAATGCTGCAGGGCAGTATGTCGGCGCAGACAACTTTGTTTCCTTTTCGCTCTCTTTTCCTCTTTCTGATCTCTTACGTCTGTATGGGCGAACTTGGACACTGAGTGGATAGGGGTTTGAGTCCGGTGAAAGACAGTTCCAGAAACGAGGTAAGAAAAAAAAGCAATGTAAAATCGTGGTAAGAGTACATGGCCTGAGTGTGCATTTCTCTTCTTGGTTGGGTTTATGGAAGGGTTCTATGTATGGCAACAGGTGAATTTATGATAAGGAAGTACAAATGGCACAAGAAAATATGGTATGAAAACATGGCCCAGGAATGCCTCATTTACACTAGCAGTGACTTTGTAACTTCATGTCACTCTAGGTGATTGAAGTCGCTACTGGGTGTTCTCATGTTGAGGTTGCTTAGGTAACTTTTATGATGATATTCACAGTTGAGTGAATGAAAGTAAACATTTTTCTTGAAAAACACTGAATATAAATATAAATGGAATCAGTACATAAAATGCTTAATTACGAAGATGAACAAGAAAAAAGTGTGCTGTTCCATCATTGCTGCTATTTATCTGCTGCAAACACGGGCTTGTCACTCTTCATTCGCCAGAAGTTGCCAGCTCTCCATTGAAATGAACAGTCGCTTGTAGCTTTGTCGTTGTGTGTCGCTCGTAGTGTAAATGAGCCATAACATATTGGAGATTGTCAAAAATGTACTCAGTGGGCTCTAGTGGATTTTTGAAAACAAAAAACTTCAAGCTGATGTTTTTTATGGTTCCCAAAAATGTAGCCCTGGGCAGGTTTCTCCAATGAGCCTTGGTTGGATACTAAATTTATCAGGTGAAATTATTCATAGTGAAATCAGCTATTCTTGACGCTGAGTTGTTTGATCTTCTTTTAAAACAGTTATAACTACAAATATTGAAGGAAATACAAATAAAGTGGGAACAGCACAGTGGCTCAGTGGGTAGCATTGTGTCTGCACAGCAAGTCACTGGTTCGAGTCAAGGCTGCTTCAGAGTAACTGGTCTTAGTACTCTAATTAATGTATTTAAAGGGACAGTTCACCCAAAACTGAAAATATTAAAATTTACTAACCCATCACTTGTACCTGTTTGAACACAAAAGAAGATATTATGAAGAAGGATAAAACTATGTTCAAGTCATGTTCTATAGTGTTGTTTTTTCTTACTATAGATGTCAGTGGTTACGTTTTCAGCATTCTTCAAAATATCTTCTTTTCTGTTCAACAGAATAAAGAAACTCATAAAGATTTGGAACCTTTTGAAGGTCAGTAAAATAGACAGTAAATTTAAATAGTTTGAGTGAGCCACCCCTTTAACACAGTAACTAAATCCTAAAGATTTCTTATTTAATAATTCATATTAACATTATAAAAACATACACAAATCTCTTTGTAATCAGACTACTTGTGTAAAAACAATTGTCACTTTATTTTAAAGTACAATTTTAGCTATTAACAAACCATTAGCTATACTTTTACCTCAATAAACTCCTAATTTGCTGCTAGTTAAGGTAGTAGGTTAAAATATTCAGTAGGATAAGAGATGTAGAATACGATTATGCAGATTATGTACTTCATAAGTCCAAATAAACAATCATTATCTTAATAATAGGCAGGTAATTGTCACCGTACCTGGTGTTCTCGCTCTCTCCTCCTGTTGTGTTATAGATTACCTCTCATAACCTGCTTTTATTCTCTGTCACGTAGGCACAGGTCATTTGAGCTAATTCACTCCATCTGTCTCTCATTTCCCTCTTTTCCTATTTATACCACGTCATTTCCATTCATGTTTGTCAGTATGTTATCTATGGTGCGTGTGTGCATATCGTTATGTTACTCGCCTAGTATTTGTGTCCAGGACTACCAGTGAGCGTGTGTCCCGTTGTTTTTTGGACCGTTTCCCACGGCCTGGCGGAGTCCTGTGTGTTTTGTTTTGTTTTCCACGGAACTGCCTCGACACTCACCCGACGGAGTTTTCCCAGTTGTTTTGGGTTTCTTCTGAGGTTCAGTCCTCAATAAAGATTTTTGTGTTCTGCATTTGAGTCCACCCTTTTTCTCGTGACAGGAACATACTGACCAAGCATGGACTCAGCAGATGATGTCGACGTTCGCCGAGCGCTCGCCCAACAGGGCGCCTTACTGGGCCGACAACAAGAGGAGATCGCGGCCTCCCACCAAGCGTTCGCGGAGGTATCCCGACAGCTGGCTGCGCTCGCCGAGCGCCTCAATCAGCTCCAGCTCACTCTCCCGAATCTTCCAGTGGCTCCCCCGGATCCGCCGGCAGAGCATCAACGGAGGGAGGGACGAATAGACAGGCAGAACGACAGGCGGAACGACCGGCTGAACGACAGGCGGAGCCTCGGCTAAATCCACCCGCCGCTTACTCTGGTGAGCCCGACTCCTGTCGATCGTTTCTGTCCCAGTGTTCCCTCACATTCTCGCTCCAGCCATCCTATTTTCCCACAGAGACATCCAAGGTGGCCTTCACGATAACCCTCCTGATTGGCCGGGCCAGGGAATGGGGCACGGCCATGTGGGACAACAAGGACGAGTGCTGCAAGTCATTCGAGGCCTTCTCTGACGAACTGAAGAAGGTGTTTGACCATTCACCGCTGCAGACGGAGGCGGCGAGAGCACTGGCGGCGCTTCGACAGGCAGAGCGCTCGGTGGCGGATTACTCTATCGAATTCCGCACCCTGGTGGCGAGCAGCGGTTGGAATGCAAAAGCTCAGTGGGACCACTTTCTTCACGGCCTGGCGGAGCATATCAAGGACGAGAATTTCTCGCTCGAGCTGCCATCCACCCTCGGCGGACTTGTCGACCTCGCCATCCGTGTGGATAACCGGATCACGCTCAGAGCGCGTCATCGCAGAGGCGGAGTCGACGAGTTTCCACCCAGATACGCCAGCGCGAATGATGTACTCGTGTCTTACCACTCAGGGCTCTCGGAGGAGGAGCCGATGCAGATCGGAAGAGCCTGCTTGTTGGCGACGGAGCGACGCTTCCGCATTTCTAACCGCCTCTGTCTCTACTGCGGGGAGGCGGGGCATCAGGTGGCCTCGTGCCCCGTCAGAGGGCGGAGTAAACCAGCCAAGGGCAGTTTGACGGTGAGCACCACGAACACACGTTCACTGTCTGGGGGCCGGGCGTCTCTCCAAGCCTGGATAGATGTTAAGGGTTCCATTAAGCAGGTGTCTGCGTTAATCGATTCAGTCGCGGAAGGGGACTTCATGGACTTAGACTTAGCCAGGCGGCTGGGTGTTTCTAGAATCGCCCTGCAAAACCCCATTTCTGCCAAAACACTTTGCGGCTCTCACCTGGCTGTTATAACCCACTGCACTATTCCTCTCACTCTCACACTTTCAGGCAATCATGTGGAGCAGTTACAGTTTCTCCTCATTCACTCTCCCACTGCTCCACTTGTTTTGGGTCACACATGGCTAGTAAAGCACAACCCTCAGATTGATTGGGTTTTAGGTTCCGTATCCTCTTGGAGTTTGTATTGTTTGTCTCAGTGTCTTGGCTCTGCTTGTTTTCCCCGTTCTTCTCATTCTGTGTTGCAGGAGGAGGTGAGCCTTACTGGCGTTCCCGTGGTGTACCATGATCTGAGAGCGGTGTTCAGTAGGTCCCGGGCTTCATCTCTTCCTCCGCACCGCCCGTACGATTGTGCGATTGATCTATTACCGGGCACTTCTCCACCTAGGGGGCGTTTATACTCTCTGTCTAGACCTGAGAGGGAGGCCATGGAGAAGTACATCCACGATTCTCTAGCAGCAGGTATTATACGTCCTTCTTCCTCTCCGGCTGGGGCGGGGGTTTTTTTTGTGGAAAAGAAGGATGGGTCCTTGCGTCCCTGCATCGACTATCGGGGGCTGAATGACATCACGGTTAAGAATCGTTATCCGTTGCCACTGATGTCATCGGCCTACGAACTCCTGCAGGGAGCAACCATCTTCACAAAATTAGACCTCCGCAATGCCTACCACCTGGTTCGGATTAGGGATGGGGACGAATGGAAGACCGCCTTTAACACTCCTACTGGTCATTTTGAATATCTTGTAATGCCATTTGGGCTCTCAAATTCACCGGCGGTCTTCCAGGCACTCGTCAATGACGTGCTCAGGGATATGGTCAATCGGTTTGTGTTCGTTTATCTTGACGATATTCTGATCTTTTCCCAGAATGAAAAAGAACATGTCCAGCACGTCAGACGGGTGATCCAGCGGTTGCTGGAGAATCGTCTGTTCGCCAAGGTGGAGAAGTGTGAATTTCATACACAGTCGGTTTAGTTCCTGGGGTTTGTCTTGTCGCCTGAGGGAATACGAATGGACCCTGCCAAAGTGAAAGCCGTTGCGGATTGGCCAACCCCGGACAGTCGCAAGGTGGTCCAGCGTTTTCTGGGGTTTGCCAATTTTTACAGGCGGTTCATTCGTAATTTTAGCCAAGTCGCTCTGCCTTTGACGAATCTCACCTCCACCCACAAACGATTTGAGTGGTCCCCCCAGGCTCAGAGAGCCTTCTCAGAATTAAAGAGACGCTTTGTTTCAGCACCCATTTTGATTAACCCAGACCCTTCCCGTCAGTTTGTGGTGGAGGTGGATGCGTCAGAAGTAGGTGTAGGTTTTTTGTCCAACATTTTGTCCCAAAGGTCATCATCGGACGACAAGATACACCCTTGTGCCTTTTTTCCCATCGATTAACACCTTCGGAACGAAACTACGACATCGGGAACAGGGAGTTACTGGCTGTCAGGTTGGCTTTAGGTGAGTGGCGTCACTGGCTAGAAGGGTCGGGGGTTCCTTTCGTGGTCTGGACTGACCATAAGAACTTAGAGTACATCAGGTCAGCTAAACGCCTTAACTCTCGTCAGGCTCGTTGGGCACTATTTTTTGGCCGGTTTGACTTCCACATTTCTTATCGCCCGGGGTCCAAGAATGGTAAGGCTGACGCTTTATCACGCGTAAGTGAGGTTGAGCCCAGACCTGCCCTTCCAGCTGCCGTCCTGCCACCTGAACGTGTGGTTGCAGGAGTACTTGGGGGGTAGAGTCCGTGGTCCGCAAGGCACTCCACACTGTCCCCACGCCCGCCAAATGCCCTAGCAACTTGCTGTACGTGCCTGAGTCGGTCCGGACCAAGGTTTTACAGTGGGGTCACTCGTCTGAGCTAGCCTGCCACCCAGGAGCAGATCGCACCATTGAGTTAATCAAGCAACGGTTCTGGTGGCCGTTGATGGCGCGGGACACCCGTCAGTTTGTGTTGGCTTGTCCGGTCTGTGCAGTAGCTAAGAGCTCCAACCGACCCCCAGCAGGGCTTCTCCGGCCACTGCCCGTCCCTTTGCGACCCTGGTCACACATAGCGATGGACTTTGTCACTGGGCTACCCCCATCCAGTGGCAACACAGTAATCCTCACTGTGGTGGACAGATTTTCGAAGGCGGCACACTTTATTCCCCTCCCCAAATTACCGTCAGCGAGGGAGACAGCAGCCATTGTTTTGGATCACGTCTTCCGTATTCATGGCCTCCCGGTTGACGTGATTTCAGACAGGGATCCCCAATTTGTGTCAAAATTTTGGGCAGAATTCTGCCGACAGCTGGGGGCGACGGCTAGCCTTTCTTCAGGGTACCACCCACAGACCAATGGCCAGTGGATTGTCCCCCTTCCAGTGCTGCTTAGGCTACCAGCCCCCTCTATTCCCTTCCCAGGAACCAGACACCATTGTTCCTTCGGCACACTCCTTCATCCAGCGATGTCTCCAAACATGGAGGATCGCCAGAAGAGCTCTCATCCGGGCTGGCGATAGGAACAAGGCGTCTGCGGATCGCCACCGTTCCGTGCCCCCTCTTTACGTGTGTGGTCAGAAAGTCTGGTTGTCCTCTAAGGACATTCCGCTCAGACTTCCCTCACGTAAATTGGGACCCAAATTCCTCGGACCCTTTCCCATTGCCAAAGTTATCAGCCCTGTGTCAGTGCGACTCAAATTAAGCCCCCAGTTTAAAAACATTCACCCGGTTTTCCATGTGTCCAAGATAAAGCCTGTTCTTCGCTCCCCCCTGCAACCTTTAGCCTCTGTTCCTCCGCCTCCCAGACTAGTTGAGGGTGCACTCACGTACACAGTGCGTCGGCTTCTGGATGTGAGGAGGAGAGGCAGAGGGTATCAGTATCTGGTAGACTGGAAGGGGTATGGTCCGGAGGAGAGGTGTTGGATCCCAGCTCGGGACATTCTGGACCGTTCCCTCATCGATCGGTTTCATCAGACCCATGGTGAGTCTTCAGGGAACGCCAGGGGGCGTTCCTGAGGGGG
>CAIGQQ010028846.1:18112-33399 GCA_903798035.1 Danio albolineatus | reverse complement strand
TATTTTATTTTATTTTATTTTATTTTATTTTATTTTATTTTATTTTACATTTTGCACTGCGTGAAAGACAAAAACTTAAAGCAAATCATGGCGGGACGACACAAAATCTGAGATGTTTTGCTTGTTCTAATATCTTTATAAGTCATTTAGAAGCCTCCATGCTTCGCCTTTTTCTCACAAAACCTCCAGCCTCTGCAAACTTGATCTGATTGTCAGATTTCTTGATGTTGGCTTTGGCAGAACGGCATGTTTTTATATATTATTAACGTTTTTTTTTCTGTGAAAAAAAATGATTGATACCATTTCCTCAGAAGCTGGCAGTTCATTCCAGGTGCCGTCTGCTGAAACTAGACCAGACCTTTGGGCAAAATGGCATGTAAACAGACTTTTCTGTAGCATTAAAGAATGGAAAAGTGCTAAAGGACAGCCATTTCTCTCTTTCCTTTCCAATTCCCATGAGCTGCCTGGAGAAATGAACACTGGCACTGAGCAGCATTTCCTGAGTGGCTTCAGGGTGAAGAACCAATGCTTTGCTTTTAGTGATTACTTTACTTTTAATTAATTAAACCTCAGAATCTCTCCTTGTTCTTCACCCTTCAGATTTGCTGGAAAATTCACACAAGTTCACTCAGGTGAATAGGGGAAAATAAGTAATAGTTATGACCATAATTCTCAAGCTTATTGATTGCATTAAGAATTACAAACATATTGTGCAAACACAGGTTTATTAAATGTTATGTTTAAATATGCAAATGATTTGTTCTTTAATTTAAAAAGGGATCTAATTTGCATAGCTTTTTGGGAATATTTGTATCTTCATGATTCAGAAAATAATTTCAGCCATTTTCAGTACAGGTTTTCTAAAATATTATGTTTATTATGTAAAATATTATATTATGTAATATAATGTTATGTTATGCAAATGAGGCATTCTTTTATTAAATATGTGCTACTTTATATACATTTCCAGGCACACATATCTATACATTGGATAAAGTCCGGGATTTCAAATGAATTAAAAATTCTTGCTTCATTAAATTGACATTACAGTCAAAGGTTTTTACATAGAAGAATTTTAGGAATTTATTTATTTATTTTTTCAGAATTTTTATAATTATTTTTTATAATAATTTTCAGAATTTTTAGCCAGAATTATTAGAGTAGAATAAAATGTTTCATATAATCATATCAATCTTTCAAATTAATTGCAGAATATAGATATGAATAAAACGGTTGAATCTCCTACTGAAGTAGGTTAATTTTGAGAAAATTATCAGACAGAAATCGATAAAGTGCAACAAAGGAAACACATTTTAGTATATATTTTTTTTGCATAACACTGAATAAAATGCTGTAAATAAATCCATAAACTGACAGATGTTTATATAAAAAAGCATTTAGATTGCATTAAGTTTCTTTTTTAGCATCGATAATTTCATGAAGTACATTTAACATCCATTTCATTCCATAAAAGGTGCTTAAATCATAAACATGTTCTTCACACTAAGAAATAAATACTACTGTGCGAAAGCAAACAGTAACTATTTTATTTTATTTTATTTTATTTTATTTTTATTTTATTTTGTTTTGTTTTTTATATTTAATTAAATTTTAATTAAATTATTTTTTTTATTTTATATATTTAGATTTTATTTTATTTTATCTTATTTTATTTTATTTTGTATTTAATTTTTTAAAATTTAATTTAATTTAATTTTAAATATTTAATTTAATTTTTAATATATTTAATATTTTTAATTTTATTTTATGTATTTTTTTATTATAAATTTTTATTTTATTTTATCAATAGCTCCATAAAGTACATTTAACATCCATTTCATTCCATAAAATGTGCTTAGATCATAAACATGCTCTCCACACTAAGAAACAAATACCGCTGTGCAAAGGCAATAAGCAGTGAGTTACCGTTTTTGACCGAAAATGAGTTATCAACATCGGAATATTCAGGACTCCTATAATCACATAGCTATGTGTCTTTAGCCAAATTTGTTCTTTTTGCCAGAGTTTTTGTGTCCTAAATATGATCTTGAAGTGATTTTTCACTTTCCTTAATGCTCTTTTGCTTTTGTAGGGCAGAATAAGAACCGTTGATTGATTCTTTGGGAGCCACAAATGGTTTTTCTGCGGCATCGTTGCAAGCACCCCCTTATTGACCTTTTATTTTTAGAAGAATAGCTTGGTTTATTTAGCACCACCCCCAAGAAAAGTAAAACAGTACTTATTTCATTAGTAGTAGTTATAGTAGTAAGCATTAGTAAAGGAAAATATTGCCGCACGTGAAATTGTGCTGAAACTCTGATGTTTTGATTAGATTTTAGTGTCTACAGATGCGTTTTCGCTCGCTGAAGTCTGTGCGTCTTTTGCCGTTTTGTGTTTTCAACCATATGGGGTAAAAATGCAAGAGTGAGCAAACAAGAGAAAGGAGATGGCCAGTGTCAGACGAAGCAGATGTGGCGTTGGTGAGTTCTGGACGGGGGCTTTCGAGGCGTATTACTGGACAATAGCTGGCTGTCACGCTAGTTTGAGGAGCCTAATCATTTGATAGGGCACCCCCTCCTCTGGGTACAGATTCCCCGAGCTTTAGACCACTCACACTAACATTCTCTTCTGCTGAATTAACTACGAAAGAAGCTCTCACCCTGCTTCAACTTCAACACAAATAATACCTGCGTATGAGTGTGTTTGCGTCTGTAAACAGAGTCAACATTAGAGATGCTGGCCTTCACTGCTTGCGGAACTCAGTGTCTCACTGTGGGCAATCTGGTGCGCTGAAAGTGAAATGACAGTACATTTAGTGATTTCAGATATGAGTGATTTTGCAGGTGGGTTATTGAATTGGCAAGCTGTAAATCTGTAAATGAACTATTTCGTCATTTTGAACGTATTTTTCTTAGATTTTTTTCATTATCTCACTTAATCTCATTTCATTTCCTATAACTTGTTGCTCTGGAATACAAAAATGCCATTTTGGTTAGCCTTTTTTAATAAAACAGTTTTTATTTTATTTTATTTTATTTTATTTTATTTTATTTTTATTTTTATTTTTATTTTTATTTTTATTTTTATTTTTATTTTTATTTTTATTTATTTTTTACATTTTTATTTAATCTTTTTTATATTTTTACACTTTTTATTTAATTTTATTTATTGGATTTTATTTATTTCATTTAATATTTTATTTTATTTTATTGTTTAATTTTTTGATTTGTAAAAAAAAATCATTTTATTTTATTTTATTTTATTTTATAAATTTTTATTTTATTTTAGTATTTTTAATTTTACAAAAGTGTCCTTCTGGAATACAAAAGGTCAGCTTTTTTAATAAAAAGTTTTTAATTTCACTTAATTTAATTTCGTTTTATTTTATTTTATTTTATTTTATTTTATTTTATTTTGTTTTGTTTTGTTTTGTTTTGTTTTGTTTTGTTTTATTTTATTTTATTTTATTTTATTTTATTTTATTTTATTTTATTTTATTTTATTTTATTTTATTTTATTTTACTTTATTTTATTTTATTTAAAATTTTTATTTGTATTAAATATAAATATAAATATTTGTACACTTTTTATTTAATTAAATTAAATTTTTTGTATTTTATTTATTTCATTTATTATTTTATTTTATTGTTTTTAATTTAATTTTTTTTTATTTAATTTAATTTAATTAAAAAAATTATTTTATTATTTTTTATTTTACAAAATTGTCTTTCTGGAATACAAAAGGTCAGCTTTTTTAATAAAAAGTTTTTCATTTAATTTCATTTCGTTTTTATTATTTTATTTTATTTTATTTTATTTTATTTTATTTTATTTTATTTTATTTTATTTTATTTTATTTTATTTTATTTTATTTTATTTGACAAAAAGTTCTTTCTGTTATACAAAACAGCAATTTTGGTCTTATTTACAAAAGGAAAGATGTCAAGAACTGGGACTGTCAATCCCAAATTGATTTAAATATTTAAGGTTTTTGCTTGACTTTCACTGCTGTGTTTTTATTATTTATTTAAAAATAATCTCATTTCATGTTTACTTTGCAGCAAGCCACTCTGATGAGGGCTCAGATGTGGACTCAGAGCCTGGTTTGCCATTAAAGAGGAAACAGCGGCGCAGTCGGACCACGTTCACAGCCGAGCAGCTGGAAGAGCTGGAGAGAGCCTTCGAACGCACACATTACCCTGATATTTACACCAGAGAAGAGCTCGCCCAGAGAGCCAAACTCACAGAGGCACGAGTGCAGGTACACAAACGCACAAACCTGCATTTCAAACCATTTTACAACCCGATTTAAAACAAAAAATATAATATTATTTGGGGCGTTTTGTAAAATGCAGTGGGATTTTCTTTGAAGGAATACTTTTTACAGTTTTAATTAGAATTTTTTGAACTCATTCAGCCAATCTCCGGGTCTGCCACTTTTAGCTTAGCTTAGCTTAGCTTAGCATAAGTCATTGAATCGGATTAGACCAGGCATGTCCAAACTCGGTCCTTGAGGGCCGGTGTCCAGCAGATTTTAGCTCCAACTTGCCTCAACACACCTGCAAGGATGCTTCTAGAAAGCCTAGCAAGAGCTTGATTAGCTAGCCCAGGTGTGTCTGATTGGGGTTGGAACTAAACTTTGCAGGACACCGGCCCTCCAGGACTGAGTTTGGACATCTCTGGATTAGACCATTATCTCAAAAGGCATTTTGCTAATTATCTATTAAAACCTTGAATGTTTTGTAGTTATGTCATGTACTGAGACCGATGAAAATTGAAAAGTTTATTTTTTCTAGGTCAGTATGGCTAGGAACTATACTCCCATTCAGGTGTAATAATCAAGGAACATTGCTGCAGTATCATGGCTGCAGAAGAAGCAGTGTTATTATGCAGCACCTGAAAATAGTCCCCAGCTGGGTAACTAAGTAATATCACTGTGCAACATTATATCAAATATGAAAAACGGCTGTTAGGGTAAAGATTTTCAAAAATTCTCTGGTCTGTGTAGTTGTTTAGCCATAACAAAACCTGAGTTTTTGCCTGGTCTTAGCATTGTTTTCTTTGTGTTATTGTTCACCACAGTTCCTGTTAATTACAAAATGCGTGTCTGTGCAATAGCCGGTGTGCTAAGTTAGCATCCAACCAGAACTGATAATAATCATTTTTGGAGGCTTCTGATTGGCCTACATGACTTTATGGTTAGAAGTATATGTATAAGAAGTATAACATGGTTAGAAGTATATTGCCACCTGTTGCTTTGGCATACTCTTGACAGTGCTTCATAGGGTGTTTTTGTGCTGAGAAGATTGTTTTTAATGAAGGAGGAAAAGTACTCATGCACTTGAGGACAGGGCCTTAATCTGAGGCAACTTCATCTAAAGGTGCATATGAGCGCTCAGATGACATGCTGTGGTGTTAAATATATTTATAAAATACAATGTATTTGGTCAATGAAAATATTGGAAATCTTTTATTGTCTTCTGTCATTTCATTAAAAGTTTAAGGGAAAGTTCACACAAATATGAAATGTGCTCTACTATTTACTCACCCTTAAGTGGTTCCAAACCTTTATTGGTTTCTTTAATCTGTTGAACACAAAATAAGATATTTTAAAGGAAGTGGTCAACCTGTAACCATTGACTTCCATAGTATTTGTTTTCCCTACTGTGGAAGTCAATGGTTACAGGTTTTCAGCTTTCTTCGAAATATCTTCTTTTGTGTCCAACAGATGATAGAAAGTGAAGTTAATAGTGAGTAAATAATGACAGAATTTTATTTTTTGTGAACTATCCCTTTAAAGAGAAATGGCGTAATGCTCATTTTATTGCATTTCACAAAACCTCCCCATTTTGGACTCTGTTTTGCTCAATTTTTGACCATATCAACATTGGCACTTTGTTTTTCCTAGAATTTGTAGAAATGATCCCTCCACACACATGCTTTCTTATTTGTCGCATTGGCATTAAGAAAATGTAAATGTGGTTTTACAGCGTGAGACTAAATTTACCAGCGTTTAGCCCTGCACCCCTGCCCTGAAGTCACATGACACTGCCGCATAGACACAGGCTTCTTTGTGCCACGTCTGACCTCTTGTTTTTACTGTAGTATTCTGTCGCAGAAAAAACTCCCAAACAGAACCTTTTAATAAACTCTATTATTAAGTCCTTCTAACCCAATTAAAGCAGAACCCGTGACATGATGTCATGGCGTTTTAATGAGCACAGATGTTTTGATCGCAATCAGACCAAACAAGCTCGGAGCTACTGAACACACAAAGAGTGTCTGTGTAAACCGAGACTCATCACACACACAAACACATTCTTACAGGAATAATAATACAGTCTCGTATCTGATTCCTCAATAAAAGGGAAGTCCATGCTGAAATGTGTCATGTTGTAAATTTGGCACTGTTTGTGTATGTGTCTGGGTATGGTTTTAGATCTTCTGAGTAAGCAGTCCTTAACATTTATAGGTCGAATACATAATCAGCCAGTGTTTAAATTTCATTTGCTGGAAATATTGTGTCATTAGGTCACGTCTTTATACATTAGACTACACTGTATGTGAAGGTATCAAGATATTTGCACTGCCCGTTACATTACAAACCACAGGAGAGGGCAGATTCCTCAGCAGGATAGCGCTCCTTATGCTTCAGCCTCCACATCAAAGTTCCTAAAAGCAAAGAAGGTCAAGGTGCTCCTGGATTGGTCAGCCCAGTCACCAGACACAAACATTATTGAGCATGTCTGGGGTAAGATGGAGGCATTAAAGATGAATCCAAAGAATCTTGATGAACTCTGGGAGTCCTGCAAAAACGCTTTCTTTACCATTCCAGATGACTTTATTAATGAGTTATTTGAGTCATTGCAGAGATGTATGATGCAGTCCTCCAAGCTCATGGGAGTCATGCACAATATTAATTCTTTTTCCACTGCACCATGACTTTATATTCTATGATGTACATTATTTCTATTAAGTGGCAAGACTTTTGTCTTAGCAAAGTCAGACCTTACTGTCCTAATTAAATAATTAAAAAATCATGGCATGATCATATTTTATTTTGGAAAAATAAGCGTAATCTAAAGGCCTTTGCCTTTCCTATAAGCCACTTCTGATACCAAATGATCAACTAGAAGTCAAGTTAATTTTTGTTGTTCCTAAAACTTGGATAGGTAACAAGACATTTGTCAGGTAGTGTTTATTTAACAATAACAGTAATTGTAAACCTGATTATTACTTCTTTACTGAGTGATTAGCGTACCCCACTGCTCATTGTGAACATTTATACTAGAATTACACTTCTGAAATGCTAGTAGCCAGTGATGCTTCTATGTTCCTCTGTATCGAATTTATTTGTCATTGTTAACGCCGGAAATACATGCGATGCTACTGTAGCAGTAGCTCAAACTCATTCAGACAAGAAAGAGGCAGGAACTGGCCAACAACGTTTAGCATAAAATAAACACAAAACAAAAGTATCCATCTGGAGCTTTTCTGCCAGACAGATTTGCTTTACACTTGCGCCACCGGCCTCACTCCACTCCCACAGCTCTCAGCCCTTCCCATACTCATCACCGATACCAAACTGACCAATCACAGATCTGGTGCTTCGCATCATCATGATATGTAGTTACATTTTTTAACGCAGGACCTACCGTGTGGCCTCATTGTGGAACTATAAAATGGCCTTTAGATTTAATCATTAATGGTTTGTACCACGTTAATGTTAAGTTGAAGTCAAGCTTCCAAGATATAGAATCTCTGAATGTGAAGTACAGTTAGTAGCATTAAATTCACGCTGAGAAGCCGTACCAAGCATCCCTCCAAAATCATTCGACAAATAACTGCAATTGCAGGTATCAAACAGAGATGGCGACAAAGAGGAACGACGCACAGACTGCAGCTTTTAAAAGGAGATTTCATTCAAAATGAAACATTCGGTCATTATTTACTCATTTTTGAACACAGTCTGCTCGTCAACTCGTCTGTTAAACACAGGAATAAAATCTGAAGAATGTTGAAAAAAACAGCCATTGACTTGACTATTTTCATGGATGCCAATGGCTGCTTTTTCCAACATTCTTCTGAATATCTTGATTTGTATTCAACAGAAGAAAGACATTCATAAAAGTTTAAAACCAATTTGTATGTATCAAGAAATACAATTTTTTTTTTAGGGTGGGAACTATCCCTTTAATAACAGTATGTTGATTATTGTTTTTTTGTCTTGCAGGTCTGGTTCAGTAATAGACGAGCTCGCTGGAGGAAGCAGGCGGGAGCCAATCAGCTCATGGCATTTAATCACCTGATACCTGGTGGTTTCCCACCCTCTGCCATGTCGAGCCTTCAGCCGTATCAACTGGCGGACTCTCCTTATCCTCCCTCATCTATTTCACAAGGTGAGAAGTGTAAAGCAGAGCGATATACTGCCGTTCGAGAGTTTGGGGTCAGGTCAAATGACATTATTACCTTTTTTTCCAAAAAATATTTATAGTAAAGACCATGGTATTTATGGAACCACATTTTTCTGCATTTAAATTTTTTTTTTCAAGATACAAAAAATAAATAAAAAAGTAATAGTTTTAACTTTCTTACATCACTAATCAGACCCATTTCCTTGCAATACTTCCTTTATATATTAAAATATTCTTTGATTTTTTTCACCAATTGAGGGAAAAAGTCAGAATTGCAAGACATAAAGACATGAATGGATGATTTTATGGTGCGGTCTATTTTCTCAAATGTAAAACATTTCAGTTTAGTATAAATGTCCCTTCCTGAAAACATTTTCTGCACTTGTAATTGAACTGACCTTTAAAATATTTTTATATGCATCTCTCTTCCAAAAGGTCTTTTGTCATAAGTTTTTATTAAGCACAAATACTTTTCTAATTTTCTTTCTTTCTCCTCTTAGTCTCAGAGCAGCCCAGTACTGTGCACAGGCCCCAGCCTCTTCCCCCCACCTCAGTGCATCAGTCTGGGCTTGGCAGTGGACCGGGGGCCCAGGAGGGGAGTTCGGCCTACTGCCTCTCCTCTGGACGTCACGGCTTCTCTGGTTACTCAGATGGATATGTGGCCGCACCGGGCCACGCAAACCCAGTGAACCCCTCCATCAGCAACGGCCTTCCATCACAGGTCAGTATCACGTCATGAATGCGCAGTATATGGCTATACAGGGTGTCCGCTGGGTCTTAAAATGTCTTAAATTTCCAAACCGAAAAGTCTTAAATTAACTGAAATATGGGGTTGTAGGTCTTAAATATATTTAAGCAGGTCTTCATTTTCCTTTGTCTATGTAAAGCTACCCAATCAGTACAACCAATAATCCATCTGAACAAAAGAAGTTGAACAAAAGTAAAATTCATTAACTCTATTTACCAATATATCTTCCTTACATCCCTGCAATAACATTTGTTTAAAAGTTCTCCAAGTATTTATACATAAATGTATGTTTTAAACTTATGTTTTTAATAGCATAACTTTTCTTTAAAAGAGCAACATGTATATAACTAGAGTTTGCTTGTTTTTGAGACATATTGAAAGTATATGGCTAATAAATAATTTAATTTTAATGGGGCAAGTAACAAAAAGTCCACTAGCTAATATAGTTATAAAAAATCTTGGAGTGTTTCCCAGTGAAAGTCTGAAATTTCATTCATAATGACAACAATCTTGTGTTGAGATTGAGATGTTCCTACTAAGTTGACATGTAAAGAATGTTACAGGGAATAATACAGGGCTATACATCGATAGATCTTAAAGGTAGAGTCTTGAAAAGATGCCTTAAAGTAGAAGAAATATGTGTAACACAAAATGTGACCCTTGACCACAAAACCAGTCTTACTGTTGCATGAGCATATTTTTGGTAATAGGCAAAAATACATTGTATTGGTCAAAATGATTTGACCAATACAAATCATTACAGCAGGATATTATGTAAAGATCATGTTCCATAATGTTAATTTGTAAATTTGCTACTTTGAATATATTAAAATTAATTTTTTGATGAGTATTGTGCATTGCTAAGAACTTTATTTAGACCATTTTAAAGGTGATTTTCACAATATTTAGATTTTTTTGACACTTAAAATTCAAATATTAGGCCAAATGTTGTCCCTTTTTAACAAATACATCATTGAAAAGCATACTTATTCATATTTCATATGATGTATGAATCAAATATTTTTTTAAAATGACAATTATGACTGGTTTTGTGGTCCAAGGTCATAAATTACAACTTTAATTATTAATCTTTTTTTAGTGAATTTGAAAAACACTTTTATGTTCACCAAGGCTGTAGTTATTTAAAGACAGTTCAGTAAAATAGTGTAAAATTGTAAAACATTATTGTAATTTTACCTTAATTAAGCTGTAATTTATTTCTGCTAGGGTTAAGCAGAGTTTTTTTGCCATATGATTCTCCTTATATGCCAGTTTGGTGCTCAAGAAACATTTAAGCATCATTTTTTAGGATTCTTTTTAAAACTGAAATCTTTAACTTTACCATCATGTGATGCATTTTTGTAAAACTAATTTTGTTGAATCAAAGTGTTTTAAACTATTGTACATAAACGTTACGATCAGCGGCATTGCTTTCAGAAGGTTTCCGTTTTTACATTGAGAAGCATATTTGTCAATGGCAGTGAATGCGAGCATGAAGGTGTGAGAAAAGGTAGGACACGACTGAAAGGATGATGGAAACGAGAAGTGAAAGACAATTATTTGTGATTACACACTCATCAGCTGTTATCTGTCGGCTCGCCTGCTGCGCACAACCTGCTAACAAGCAGAAAATGAGCTCCTAACTGCCTCAAAGCATCCGCTAGTTAGTCAGGAACAGCGTTCTGGGTGCTTTCCTTAAACCCAAAGCCCTCTGAGTGCTGCGCGACACAGATTAAATGCAATAAAAGAGATGGACAGACAGAAAAAAGAAGTGGACGCAGAGAGAAAAAATAGAGTGATTGAGATACAGAGCAACCCCCGAGGCTACGAGACAGAAGACGCTTTTCAGAATGAGGGTCTTTCTGAAAAAACACACAAAAACAGCAATGCATGCCAGAAAATAGCAGTAAGTTTTGAGGAAAACAAGCAGCGCAGACAAAACACATCTCCATTGAGCTGATATGATCTGGTACAATAACGTTTTTGTTAAAGGGATAGTCCACCCCATATTCTGTGATGTGTTGTTCTGCCAAACTTGTATGGCATGCTTTCTTCTGATGAATATTTTGGGGAATTACTACAGCTCTTATTTAAAAACAAGTTTTCACTCTATAGCCTCTAAAAAACACAGCAGAATCCTAAAAGAATGTTGTTTTTTTCATAGCCAATTTGCTTGTCTTTGTGTAAAATAAAAAAAATATTGTTTTGATCAACAAACTCCAGTTTTTTCCCCAAATTTCAAATTAAAGTATTGTCGCTAAGTGTTATTTTAAATGAAAATTGCTTAAAAAACATTTTAAAATCAGGGTTATTTGAATAAATATTTATTCATTTATTTTCCGTCGGCTTAGTCCCTTTATTCATCCGGGGTTGCCACAGTGGAATGAACTGCCAACTTGTTCAGCAAATGTTTTACACAGAGGATGCCCTTCCAGCTGCAGCCCAGTACTGGAAAACATCCATACACACTCATTCACACATACACTATGGGCGATTTAGTGGTGGAGAACATGCAAGCTCCACACAGAAATGTCAACTTACCGAGCCGGGACTCAAACCAGTGGTCTTCTTACTGTGAGGCCACTGAATAAATATTGATTTATTATATTTTGTGAAGTTAACTAATAATCAAGAAAATTACTTGGAAACATAATAGGATTATCAACATAATATATAATATAAAACTTGTTTTCACAATGAAACTCAAAAAGGCACGTGTAATGGACACAACGCAATGTTTACTATTTATAAGTTTACTATTTTATGATAATTCAATAACTCATGCTTAGAAGCTGTTATTTAAAATAAATAAAAATCTATTTTGGGACCTAGTGGAATCAAATAGAAAGGTTGCAGACAATCAAATAGAAAGAGCAAATAAAACATAAATTACAGACTTACAAACACAAAAAAAGTAAAATATGTAAAAAACGCCAATCTTTTTTTGTGTTTATTGTAATATTTTAAATACGTTTAATGACATTATTGAAAAGGTACAATCAAAATTTATAGTTCAAAGGGTTTTCTACACCATTAGAAAAAGAAATCCTCCATTATATGGGTGTAGGGTAAACATTTAAGTCTGAAATGGAAACACCAAAAGCAAGCTGTAATGTATAACATGAATAGACTATTATTCAATCATTTATTCATTCATTCATTTTCTTCCGGCTTAGTCCCTTTATTAATCTGGGGTCACCACAGCGGAATGAACCGCCAACTTATCCAGCGTATGTTTTACACAGCGGATGCCCTTCCAGCTGCAGCCCAGTACTGGGAAACATCCATACACTCTCGTTCACACACATACACTATCGACAATTTAGTAGTGGAGAACATGCAAACTCCACACAGAAATGTCAACTTACCCAGCCAGGACTTGAACCAATGACCTTCTTGCTGTGAGGCGATTGAATAAATATTGATTTACTACATTTTGTGAAGTTAACCAATAATCAAGAAAATTAAACATAATAGGATTATGAACATGATATATAATTTAAAACTTGTTTTTTACAATGAAACACAGAAAGACACTTGTAATGGACACATCGCAATGTTTAATAACTATTGTTTAACTATAATAATTTAATAACTTAGTTAAAAAAAATAAAATCTGGTACATTTTGAGACCTGGTGGAATCAAATAAAAAGGTTGCAGACATTAAGAGCAAATAAAAGCTAAATTACAGACTTACAAATACAAAATAAAAAAATATATATTATTTTTTTGTGTTTATTGTAATATTTTAAATGCATATAATGGCATTTATGAAAAGATACAATCAAAAATTGTAGTTCAAAGGTTTTTTTTTATACAATTACACCATTAAAATAAGCAATCCTGCCTTGTATGTGTGTAGGGTAAACATTTAAAAACAAGCTGCAATGTATAAAATTAAAACACATTAATTCATTTTGCTTCAGCTTAGTTTCTTTATTTATTATGGGTCACCACAACGGAATGAACCACCAACTTATCCAGCATATGTTTGACACAGGGGGTGCCCTTCAAGCTGCAACCAAACATAAACATAAAAGGATTATGGATGTAGTTTATTATATAAAACTTTTTTTTCACAATGAAACACAGAAAGACACTTGTAATGGACACAACACAATGCTTACTATTTATAAGTTCTCAATATTATAATAATTCAATAACTTAATTACAAATAATTAAAATCTGGTACATTTTGGGACCTAGTGGAATCAAATAAAAAAAGTTGCAGACATCAAGAAATAAATAAAAGCTAAATTACAGACTTACAAATACAAAATTTAAAAAAAATAAAAAAACACCAATCTTTTTTGTGTTTATTGTAATATTTTAAATGCATATAATGACATTTATAAAAAGATACAATCAAAATTTGTAGTTCAAAGGGTTTTCTACACAATTACACTGTTTAAAAAAATCCTCCATTATATGGGAGTAGGGTAAACATTCAGTTGTGAAATGGAATTACCAAAAGCAAGCTGCAGAGTAAAGCATCAATAGGCTATTGTGGTATCTAAAAATTAATGTGAACACCCAAACACGCTACCTTTTTGTGATTATACATTTAAGACAACATTAGTTCAGAAGAAAAGTATTTTTGCAGTAAATTGCAGACCAAAACAGAAGTATTTACCCAAACACATCACTATAATGATAAAACCAGAGAGACTGAGAATATTTAAGAGCAAAAAAAATAAAGGTAACACTTGGAGTTACAATGTGTTGTTTACGTTATGTTGTGTTGGAGTTGCGTTGTGTTGTACGATTGTTCCCTTTATTTGTTTGAGTATACACTTTTTTTCCATCTTCAGTAAACGGCCACATTGTTGCTTTTTAAGGCTTTGGCAGTTGTTGTTCGCTAAGAGAAATGAAAAATGGAGCGATAATATTTTTAAAATGCTATAAAGCAAGCAATAGCACATATTTATTTGTTCTAAATAGCCAAATGATCGCTTTATGATTACAAAAAACATGAGCTTTATTACATAAAGAGCTCTATCTATGGATTTGGACCGTCGGCTCGTGTACAGTAATTGAACTGCACAAAGTTATTTAACATGACGTATTAATTGAAGTGTGTCTAATTGCAGCGCCCCAAGCATCAGGGTTTGTAAGCAGAACCAATTCCTAGTCATTAAGGCAGCATTCCTTCGTCAGGAACGACTTAGAGGTCAGGTAGATCTCACACTCGCTCCGTCTGCTGTTACCATTAGAGTGTGTATGTGTGTATGTGTGTGTGTGTGTGTGTGTGTGCGGCCATGTGTTTGTGTGTGGATGTGTGTGTGCTGTTTTGTTGTTGTTGAAGGGCAGGGATTCTCGTCGTCATGACGATGTTGGAACTCGGAGCGTCTGGGATTCTAATTATGGAATGCTCCAGACTCCTAATTGATTGGAATGGGAGAATTTACCCTCCTTAACGCACTGTGTAATTTATGCAAATGAGCCACTTTGTTGGCTAATTGTTTGAATTATGTATTTATCTGTGGTTTCATTTATGCTGAAATAAGCTTGGGATTCGGAATACATTGAGGAGGGCCGTCCCTGCAGTTTATTAGCAGATTACAAAAAATGATTGTCTAGGGTTTCTATTAATAAAAAATTCTTAAATCGAGAGGGATTCACTTGAAAAGTCTTAACAGTTTGATGAACATTTGATCAAAATTACGCAATGATAAATTACGCTGCTTGAAGAACAATACTGTAAATGTAAAACTAATTCAAAAGGAAGCTGCTTTCTGACCACATTAGCATTTGTTCTTGTTTCAGCCATAATAGCTCTTGAATTTAGCACTTGTTATATTTGGAAAACAAGGCTAACTGCTTGTCAAGTAACTGTATATTTGTGTATTTATTTCAATATGTGTACTCATATTTATTTAAAGATTTTTACAAATTATGTAAATAAAATTAAATTGTCATAAACAGTTTGTATAAATTAAACATTTAAACATGTTAACTTAAAAAAAAGTTATAAACATGATTAATTGAATTTATGATGATTAACCTCCCCAAAGCATTTCAAATTACTTATTTTTTATTTATATATTTATTCTATTTTTATAGAATGTTATAGTTCATTTTATTTTATTTTATTTTATTTTATTTTATTTTATTTTATTTTATT
>CAIGQQ010028846.1:0-12530 GCA_903798035.1 Danio albolineatus | reverse complement strand
TATTATTATTATTATTATTATTATTATTATTATTATTATTATTATTAATCTAATTATTATTATTCATTCATACAATCATTTTCTCTAAGCTTAGTCCTTTATTTATCAGGGGTCGCCACAGCGGAATGAACCACCAACAATATTATTATTATTATTATTTGTGCATTCAATTATTTTCTCTAAGCTTAGTCCTTTATTTATCAGAGGTCACCACAGCGTAATGAACCACCAACCCCAGCATCTGTTTTATGCAGCGAATGCCCTTCCAGCTGCAATCCAGTGCTGGGAAACACCCATGCACACTCATTCTCTCACCCACACGCACGCACACACACACACACACTCTCATACACTACGTCCAATTTTTGTTAAACCAATTCACCTATAGCGTTTGTCTTTGGACTGTGGAGGAAACCGGAGCACCCGGAGGAAACCCATGCCAACATGGGGAGAACATGCAAACTCCACACAGAAATGCCAACTGACCCAGCTGGGACTCGAACCAGCGATCTTCTCGCTGTGAGGCGACAGTGCTAACCACTGAGCCACCGTGCCACCATATTAATTATTATTGTTATTATTATTGTGGTATTTATTGTTTTAATTGCTTTTTTATAAAAACAAAACATTCAGTGTGGGAAAGTGATATTACAAAATTTGGCATAAAACTGATACTCTACTCAAATTATTAACTGTGAATATTTTCTTTTCTATTCTTTTCTATTCTATTATGATTATGGGGCTTTATTTAACTGAAACATTCGACACTTTATTTGCTGTAAATAGTCACTTCAGTAAAAAAAAAAGTCTCATTTTTGATCCAAGCATGAAAATGCAACATAACTGCAAAACTTAAAGGGATAGTTTACCCAAATGAAAATGTCCTCACCATTTACAGTGCTGATACTCGAGTGGTTCTAAACTTTTGAGACATTCTGTTAAACATAAAACAAGATACTCTGTAGAATGTTGGGGAAAACCAGCCATTGACACACACTGTAAAACACTGTTTAACAGAGTAATGCATTTTTTCACAGTATTTCCTCTAATGTTTTTTCTTCTGGAGAAAGTCTTATTAGTTTTATTTAGGCTAGAATAAAAGAATTTCGTATTTTTTTTAAAAACCATTTTAAGCGTTATTAGCCCCTTCTAGCAATTTTTTTATCGTCTACCGAACAAACCATTCTTATACAATGATTTGCCTAAATACTAACTCCTCTAAGTAACCTAATTAATCTAGTTAAGCCTTAAAATTATTTCTTAAGCTGAATACTAGTATCTTGAAAAATATCTAGTAAAATATTATGTACCGTCATCTTGGCAAAGATAAAAGAAATCAGTTATAATTGTGTTATTAATACTTTTATGTTTAAATATGTGTTGAAAAAAATCTTCTCTATATACAGTATACAGTGTAAAAATATACAGTGGGTCTAATAATTCAGTAGGGCTAATAATTCTAACTTCAGCTGTATAACTCTGTCACTATACTGAAGTCTTGTGTTGTTTTGTTGTGTGTTCAGGTGATGGGGCTGTTGAATCCGGGCGCAGTTCCTCATCAGCCACAGTCTGATTTCGCCCTGTCTCCGCTGACGGGCGGTTTGGAGCCCAGCACAGGCATGCCCGCCAGCTGCCACTCCTCTCAGAGACTGGAGGCTTTGCCAGGCCTTCCCAGCATGTCAGCCCTGCCCAGCTCACAGTCCTACTGCCCGTCCAGCTACAGTTCACCCGGGTACAGCGTCGACCACGTGGCGTCTTACCAGTACAGCCAATATGGGCAGAGCAAGGTGAATACCAGCACTGTTACTACTGTAGAAAGACTCCCACATACGTTTATCTTCTGAAAAGGGGATTGGTGGAATAAAATTATTACTCGATTATTACATGAGAATTACTCAAAATTATGAGAGAACATTATGTCTGTTTTTTTTCTTCAGAACAACCCCTTCCCAAACAAATTAACCCTTTACAGATAAGGGAATAATATATTAAAAAATATATAAATAATACAAGTCAACTTATCACTTTAAAAGCAACAGGTTTACTCACTTTACTCACCCTTTTTTTACAGTATCAGAAGTGACAGATTCTTTTCTTCTTTATTATGACTTTGAGTGTAAAAAGCATTATTGAAATAAAAATACAAGAGAGGGCAAATTCTTCAGCAGGATAGCGCTCCTTCTCATACTTCAGCCTCCACATCAAAGTTCCTGCAAGCAAAGAAAGTCAAGGTGCTCCTGGATTGGCCAGCCCAGTCACCAGATATGAACATAACTGAGCATGTCTGGGTTAAGATGAAAGAGGAGGCACTGAGGATGAATCCAAAGTATCTTGATGACCTTGATGATCTCCAGCTGACTTAATTAATAAGTTATTTGAGTCATTGCAGACATGTATGGATGCAGTCCTTCAAGCTCATGGGAGTCATACACAATATTAATTCTTTTCCGCTGCACCATGACTTTATATTCTATACTGTATATTATTTCTGTTAAGTGACACGACTTTTGTCTTAGCAGAGTCAGACTTTACTAAATAATTAAAAAATCAAGGCATGATCCTATTTTATTTTGGTAAAATAGCATAATCTAGAGTCCTTTGCCTTTCATATAAGCCACTTCTGATACCAAATAATCAACTAGAAGTCAAGTTATTATTTATTGTTCCAAAAACTTGGATAGGCGACACGACTTTTGTCAAGTAGTGCATATGTGTATAAAAAGTAGTGATATTTGTTTCAAAACTACTGTCATAGTAGTTCACAACTACTACTTCTTAATTTATTTTCTATTTATTACACTTTTTACACTTTTACGACACTTATTTTACAGTATACACGGCACTAGTCCACATTCCTTCAATGAAACTTTTTTCTCTTCAAATGGTTGATTCCATAGAGGAACATGATCATCCAAACGTCAACTCAGATTATTTTCAGCGACATATTTGCCTTCTAATCACCAGTTTACATTAGCCAGTCAAAAGTGTGCAGGTCGCTGGTTTATGATGGCTAACCCGTGACCTCTCGCGACCCCATGAGATGAGCTATATCTCATCAGCCAGCCATGTAATGAGCTCCGGGTAACAAAGATCTCCTTCTCCGTCCACTCAAACACATGCGACCAAAGCAGCAGCGGTCTCTGGGTCTCGTGTTTGACAGAAGCCGCTGCTCAATCCTCGCCTGCATCTTGATGTCATTAATTTGCAGGGCCTGTAAGCACAGAGCTGGGGGTCCGCGGAGGAGTTTGCGGGGGTCTCGAATGGCCCGTGGCAGGGCGATATTAGAAACATGTGTTGCAGACGGGTCAGATCTGGAGATGCTGTTGATCACTGACTCTGATCCATGCTGGATGTAGGACTCTTTTCACTGGCCAGTGCTCTTTTCGTCAGCTCGCTCAGTCTTTTGCTGGATTCTCACTTCATTGTCTTGGCAAATGTCCATGTTATAATAATGTACTGATTTTATTTATTCTCAGTTATTGTGTCAGAGACCACTAGGAGGCATCAGCATCCTTCTTTATAATACCTTATAATAACTATTGTAACCCATTACATATATTTACACATATTTACACATATTTTACACATATTTACACACATTTATAGATATTTATACATATTTACAGCCCAAATTATTAGGAGCAAAAATATTTTACAGTATTTCACAGAATTATAATAATAACAATAATAATAATAATAATAATAATAATAATAATAATAATAATAATAATAATAATAATAATAATAATAATAATAATTATTATTATTATTATTATTATTATTATTATTATTGTATTTAAAGTGCCTTTCAAGAAACCCAAGGTCACTGTACAACATATACATGCACAATTCAATAATTTAATAAATAAATCGACAGTATACAAATAGAGAAGATGATAAAATACAAAGTCAAAATACAGAATGTCGTAGTGGAGTTATAAAGAGTAAGTTATTTTGAACAGATTTTTAAGTTTTAAGTCTGGATTTGAACAGAGAGAGATGTTGCGGATGTCAGGAGGAAGAGAATTCCAGAGTTTGCTTTCAGTCGCTCTGCTCCCCGTTGCGCTAAGATGGGCTGAGGGGACAGAGAGGTGGATGGAGGAAAAGGATCTAAGGGAGCGGGAATGAGGGGTTATATGGAGGAGATCAGACAAATAAGGTGGTGCGAGGTTATGGAATGTATGCAGAAGGATTTTAAAGCCAGTGTAGATCATGTAAAGTGGAGGTGATGTGGTGAAAAGAAGGAGTTTTGGTGATTATGTGGGCAGCTGAGTTCTGGACCAGTTGAAGCTTATGGAGGGATTTCTGTGGAAGACCATAAAGGAGGGAACTGCAATAATCATATACTGAATAAATAAATAAAAAACTATAAATTTATCTTGTACTGTCATCATGGCAAAGGCAAAATTAATGAGCTGTTAGAAATGTATAATATAATATAATATAATATAATATAATATAATATAATAATATAATATAATATAATATAATATAATATAATATAATATAATATAATATAATATAATATAATATAAGGGCGTCACGGTGGCGCAGTGAGTTGCATGATTGCCTTAGTGAGGTCGCTGGTTCAAGCTGTCACAAAAGTAAAAAAAAATGTGAGACAAACATTGTCCTGAACCATAATAGTTAAAAGGTTCTTTAATTAAAAGCAAAACTGACAGAAGTGAATATGGCTGAATGCAACCTAAACCAACCTATGCATTCTCATTCTCCTTGACCTGAGTGTGGCCTTTGACACTATTTGTCACAGCACCCTCATCAATAGACTATCTTCTCTTGGCATCACCAATATCCCACTTGACTGGTTCAAATCTTATCTCTCTGGCCGCACTCAGTTCTTTCAACTTAAATCATTCACTTCTCAGCATTTTACAGTTTCTTCGGGTGTACCCCAGGGCTCAGTCCTGGGACCCCTGCTTTTTATCATTTATCTCCTTCACCTTGGTAATATTCTCCGTAAATATAACATACAGTTCCACTGCTATGCGGATGACACCCAGCTCTATCTTTCTGGCAAACCCTCTTCTTGTTTTCCACCTACATCCCTTACAGTATGCTTAGCAGAAATCAAATCTTGGCTCTCTCTTAATTTTCTCAAATTAAATAGTTCAAAAACTGAGGTTTTGCTTGTTGGTACCAAATCAACACTCTCCAAAACTGACAGCTTTGCTCTTTCTATTGATGACTGTTCCATTTATCCCTCTAAACAGGTCAAGAGTCTGGGTGTCATCCTCGATAGCACCCTATCTTTTGATTCTCACATCAATAATATCACCCTGCTTACTTCCACCTACGCAACATCAACCGTCTCCGCCCTTTTCTTACCCCTCACACCACTGCTGTTCTTGTCCATAGCCTTGTCACATCTCTTTTAGATTACTGCAACTCCCTTCTCTTTGGTCTCACTAATAAATCCCTCCGTAAGCTTCAGTTGGTCCAGAACTGCCTGTATCATCACCAGAACCCCTTCTTCTCATCACATCACCCCTGTCCTGCAGCAGCTTCACTGGTTACCAGTTCATTTTCGAATTGATTTTAAAATTTTGATGTTAACATTCAAAGCCATCCACAATCTCGCCCCTCGGTATTTGTCTGCCCTCATCCACATTGCTGCTCCCTCTCGCACCCTGAGATCTTCTTCTTCCCTTCACTTGTCTGTTCCCTCTGCTCGTCTATCGTCCATGGGCAATAGAGCATTCAGCCGCTCTGCTCCCCAGCTTTGGAACTCACTATCACCTGCCATCAGAAACATTGACTCCCTCACATTATTCAAATCAAAACTCAAAACCCACCTATTTAGGATGGCTTTTAATGTTTAATCTGTAACTGCACTATTGTTGTGTATTTTTAATATTATTTTTCTTATTATTTTATTGCTCTTGTTTTATTGTACGGTGTCCTTGAGTTGCCAGAAAGGCGCCTTTAAATAAAATGTATCATTATTATTATTATTAAACAGTCAAAACCAACAGCGTGACAGAAACGCATATATGGATGTGAATGTATTTACTGATGGACAAGCACAATTTTCAGCTGTTGATATCTAGAATTAGCATACCTTGTTATGACTAACCAATCAGAGTCAAGTATATCAGAGAGCCATGTAGTAAAATACATTAACTGGTCTTGTGAAGTGCTTTGAAATCTGCATTGTTTTATTTGAAGTTTGACTCAAACACAAAGACAGGGTGGGACAAATAGTAGCTCCCCCCCTAAAAAACAGCCAATAGCGTTTCGTTTTTATCACAGGTCTGCCAATAAAAGTGGTTAAGCTAAAATGCATCAAATTAAAAGCAAATGAGAAGGGTCTTGAAGTGGGTGGGACATGTCACATAGAGCATTTGATTGGTCAGAGGTTTGACGCGAAACTGAAGTATAATGTGATATACAAAAAAGGGTTTTGAAAGTTTATATCTTCTAAATATGAATTTTGTTACTGTTTTGGAGCACACTAGCTTATAGATACCTTTAAAAGTAACATACTGATACTAACTTTTAACTTTTACTAATTTAAGTTTTACCAGACCTTTAATCTAATCTTAATTTAAGCCTCTGTCTGTCTCTTTCAGGTGCCTTTCATCATCTGAAACCTCAACATTGCCTGAATGAAGAATGACAGGAAGGAGATGGAGAGATCCGTGGATGATCTGACCGTAAACTCCTGCACTTGAGCTCTCCTTCACCTCTTGAATGTTTGACCAAAATGATCATCCATCCTGAAACTCGCACTCTGCCTCTCTGCCCGAGTGAGCCTAGATGAGGATCCAGTGATGACGGTGGTCCGAGTTGTTTATAACGAGGGGGACAATGTGGACGAGGTTGGGTTGGGATTAGAACCAGGACAGAGGACTAGCTTTACCATTTAGACCTGGAGGAAACAGGCCCCTCCGTATATATACAGCATATATGTATATCCCATCACATATTCTGATGACACTCGCCGCCTCCTTCCCGAAGAGCATGGAGGACAAAGGGAAAGGACAAAACAAACAACTCTAAGACTGAGACTGTGCTTATAAACAGCATTGAATGGCAGGGAAGAGTGTGGCGCCGTACTCTGATTTCAGCTGTCCACTGACGGACGCACTTTACTGGGAGGTTTGCGACCCAACTGGACGGTGACTCTTTTGGCTGAGACACATTTTGTTGATGTATTTAGGAAATAAGGGCTCCGGAAATGACAGACGTGCCAACTTTTCCTTATTTCTCGTTCGTAAATAAAAGACTGACTCCATAAGAACATGTTGACTTTCAGCACACGCTCTCAGGTCCTCTTCATAGAGAGAGAGAGAGAGAGAGAGAGAGAGAGAGGTGACCTGAAAGGAATGCACTCAAGTGTCCGATGGCATTGGGAGAGATAGACGGACTAAACGAAGAAGTGTGACCCTTTTATTATTAGTTCATCTGAGCACACACACATACAAAATACAATATTAATAGACAGACGTCAAGTTCAGAATGGAATACTATTGTACTTCATTTTGCATAACGTGTACTGCAGTATATACTAAAATTGTTTAGGAAATTGTTTAGCAGTGTATCTGCAGTATCTCATTTTGTAAAAAAAAATTGGCAATAAGTTGAAATGAGTCAAAAAATGAAAGAAATTTAAGTGGAATATGAAGGTCAGGTCATGTGCATCACAGTAGCTAGGTTTCCATCCAAAGTCAAATAACTTAAAGCACCATTTTAATCCCAAAAAGTGCTGCAACTGGGGAAACTGCTATATCTTTATAGTTCCTGAATAATTATATGAGTGTCTGGTTGTCTTCAATAATATCACCGATGTAGTTTTATTACTGTGCGAGCTGGATTATCAAGTATGTCACTCATCGTTTAAAAAACAAATAAACAAACAATAACACATCTCGAGAGTCTAAATGCATACATCCATATATCACGTTCACTACAAAAGTGTTTCCAAACCAATCTTGAGCAGAATGTCTTGGAACCACAAACCAGTGTTTTGTTCATGTATTAATGCTTTTGAAACAAATCGATTGAGCCAATAATGCATCACTGTAAAAAATCCTGCGTTCCACTCAATTGATTTGTGTCGGGACAACATGAACAAATTAAGCAAGTTGTCCTCTAAAAAAAAAAAAAAAACTCAAGAACTGTGTTGTTTCAGCTTATTTTAAATAAGTAGTTTGAACAAACAGCAAACGTCTTTTTTTTTTGAGTGAATGGCATGCTCTTAAAGACAGCTACTTGCTTCATTTTTAAACTAATCTGCTATTTTAAACAAACTGTTTGAATGAACGACTCACTCATCACTCATTAAAATGTTAGTTCACTCCAAATGTTTAGTTATGTCATTAATTACTCATCCTCGTGTTGCTCCAAACCTTAGAGACATTTGTCCGACTTTGAAACACAAATGAAGATATTTTAGGTAAAATCTGAGAGCTCCCTCATCCTCCATTGACGACAAGTTTCCCGACTCGTTTATATGCCTTTAGTGGTTCAATCAGATTATTATGAAGCTACGAGAATACATTTGTGCGCACATTAAACAAAAACAATGACTTTATTCAGCAGTTTCTTCTCCTGAGTGTCAGTATATTGCACACATTTATTTGTACACAAAGGTATTTTCATCGCTTCATAATATTTCGATTGAACCACTGAAGCATATGGACAGCTTTAAAGATATTTTTGGCATCTTTCTGAACTTTAAAAAGTCAGGAACCTTGCTGTGTACACTAAAAAAATGATTCATTGGATTTCCACTTTTTTATGGGATGATTTTAAACAAACAAATTAAGTTGAACATTACTACATTTATTTTGTTTGTTTAAACTCAGCCCGTAAAAATTGCTAAAAAATGTGTAAATCCAATTAATCCTTTTTTTTTTCAGCATATGGAGGATGAGGGAGCTCTCGGATTTCATCTAACATATCTTAATGTGTGTTTTGAAGATGAACGAAGGTCTCAGGGGTTTGAAAAAACATAACATGAGTAATTAATTACTCAATTTTCAATTTTGGGTGAACTATCCCTTAAAAGCAACACTATGTAACTTTTTTTGCTCTCTGCTCCCTCTTGTGGTTGGTAAGTGCAACTGGCTGTAAATAATTTTAGAGACATTACTATAAGGTCAAAAACACGACATAGTGTTGCTTTAAGGTGTCCGGTGGTCACTCGAGAGCATTTTTGTGGTTCAAATTTTTGGCCATTGAGAGTGAGACGCTTTACAGATACGTTTAATTTGTATATGGCTAAAAATGTTGGCGCATGATAGAGTGATTTTAATGCCATTTTTCTTTTTCTTGATACAATTGGTGGGTGTTGTATTTATCCTGATACTGCGGATGGTTGGCTCAGAAGTTACATTGACGAGAGATGTCAATGACGTCTCAGCACCTGGAAAAAAAGAGCTGAAACAGATGATCAGCATCTTGTTTTTAAATCTTGCTGGTGTTTTTTTTTTTACTATTAAAAATCTGCTTGCTCCATAATCTAAAACTACATGGATGGAAACTTGGCTATTGTGGAAAAAATTCAACACAGTGCAGTGGTGAATGTAGCATTTGTCTAGTTTTGTGTGCAGAAAATGTTCTTAAATATACACGGTGCAGAAAAGGTAGTATGGTGGTATACCATTCTGAACATTCATAGACATGCCACGAAACGAACCCAATGAAAGTGCAATACACACTCAATACCTCATTAAACACTCATCTGTTCTCACTCGCTCACAAAATCATCTGTCCTTAAACTCTGTTCTGATTGTTTTTCATGCAAGAAAAGATTCCAGATGATGCAGTGTTTCATAATGTGGATGGATGTCACCTTTATTTTGACTCAGCAGATGAGTTAGGACTGAGAGCTTTCTTTGTTCTGTCTCTGTAACACAATGTTCATCTGTTTCCACATCTTAAGAATCTGAAGTTTTTTTACCTTCTTTTTTTATACTTGTATGTTTTTTGTTGTTGTTGTTGTTGTTGTTGTTTTTTGGTTCTCGACTGCATATAAGTGTTGATGAATAATGTGTAAAATGCAGCACTATTTACTATTTATAATAAATAAAGAAATTTCCTTCAAGCTTATTGTTTTGGATTATTTAAACTAAACCCTTTGCATTCTTTTCCCCCTTTTAGTATTTCTTCTACACTTGTTTGTGATAAACAACAAATTAGATTACTTTTTGGACCATTTTAACATCATTCCGCACCTGTATAAAACAAACTATCTATGATTTTAAATAAGCATGACTGTTTGCGATAGTAACTATCAGATTTATTTAGCCTAGAGCTTCATAAAAGAACTTTTATTCATTTAGAAATATATTCGGTTTCATAAACACTCTTTCATGACAAAGTCCCTCTCTCCAGGGAGCTTTTAACAGGGTTAATGACTAAAGCAGAGCGCTTAAAACCTCCAAACACAACAGAGATCAGGGACAAAGTCATTTTTCAATGTTCTTTCTTTCTGTGAACTATGTCAGGAGTCTTAAGCTCTGTCTCGATGCCGATCTTGAAAACAACGCATGGACTCTTAAACTGTAACATATTTAGATATAGATTTTGCATTAGAAGGATGAGGTTCTTTGAATTACGTGAACTGGATTACGTGAATTAATTTACACATTCTTTAAAAGGATTCAATTCTGGCCTTCCTTTTATTTTAAAAATGAAATTACTTAATAAATTGCCTATTGCAATGTCAAATTTTCACCAGCAGGTACTTTTTTTCCTGGAAATTGTGTTATTCCCACAATCTTTCACCACTTAAATAGATTTTATGGAACAATTCTGATTAGGGATGTCGCGATAGGGTTTTTTTGCCCTCGAGTTCGAGTCCAAGTTATTTGATTTTGAGTATCCACCAATACCAACCTCGATCTGATACTTCTATAATACATAAAGACTTACAGACATGGAAGCTATGGACGAACACCATATGCCATATGTCTATGTCGGTTTGAAGTTTGTATCTTTGTTAATGAAGTCAATAGGGGTATATGCACACAGACATTGAATTTCAATCAGCCAGCCCCAGGGCTTCCGGTTAATTGTAATCCCATACAAAATCGCCGTGTTTAAGACATAATTTCTTTTAAAAAAAGCAAAGAAAAAACAAAAAACAGCGATCTTCACTGCCTGGCTGAGATTTGATATAAAGTAGGTCTCAGACCAAACAAGAAGCACTGCAATAAATGATATTTTTCCACACCATGTCTTTAAAATATGGAAATAACTTTTATCCTGGTATTTTCAATGAGATTTCTGCGCTAGCCTGCTGCTAATGACGGCGCCTGTGTTTCTTTTGTCTCTTTTTACGCTTTAACAACCAAATGGACGCTTAAGTCTATTTAACTGGTTATATGTAAATTAAATTACAACACCAATGCTGTAAAGTTAACCTTATGAAATTGAAAATAGTCACATAAAGCTTTCCCCGGAAGTTTATCATTGGCTGAAAAAGACTAGCTGTGCATTTAGTCCATTAAAAAACCCAAAAGGATGACATTCTGAAACCCGTGCTGTTAGCGACGCCGGTGTCCGCTTAGTGAACTACAACTGAACGTAACGTGCGTCAAAACACTCACGACGTCAACGAAGCTGGAAAAACATTTGCTGTTAACTTAAATGTTAAAAACAAACACCAAGACGCAATCCACGCCGCCGAGAGCGACATTTAGATGAATATATGATTTCTCTTAATAACAAAGCAACGGTGGAAATAACCTGATTATATCGACCAGGATGTGTGTTTGCACAAACACGAGCTCTGCAAGTCACCATCACGTCAGCAAACGAGGTAATTAAATGGCATTTTATGATAGTTTTATTGATGATTATAGTTGAGAGACTGGCTAAATCTGTCTACACGAAACTGGTTTGAAGTAACATATAACAAATGTGTGTTTTGGGTATTATTTTATAAGTAATATAAGTAGGCCTAGGCCTACTCGTAGAACTGGAGAGGAGCACGGGAGCGCCCTTCACATTAGTTTTGATTTTTCCAGCAAAAACGTCCAGAGATTAACCCCATCACAAATCAGTCTACAAACGTTTATTGACAAGAAGACAGTGAAGGTCTCACTTTTATAATTTTTTTTACAAGCTGTTTATGCATTGACATATCACATTCTTTTAGGCTTTTAATTGCTATGCCAGCACTATTAATGTTGGCTCATGTTAAAAGATTTTACACAAATAGCCTTTAGGTTTTTTGCAAAAGTGTGTGAAATATGTGTCTAATTTATGGAAATGTTTTTAATTAAAAAATTATGTCATTGATAACAGTCTAAAAGTAAATAGAAACTACTTGTAGGCCTAATAAAAGTAAATAATAACAACAACATACTTGCCTGATCCATAAAAAAAGCACAAATGTTTTTCTTTTTTTTTTTTTTTTTTTTTTTTTTTTTTTTGCAATCTTTTAATCTTGTGCCATGCATGCTTAAGTGTGAAACCAGACTGAAGAGTTGTTCCTTATTCGCTCCATTGCTCAAATCGACAAAATATTCATATTTTGTTTTCCTTCCTTAAAATGTGTG
>CAIGQQ010028844.1:158660-178729 GCA_903798035.1 Danio albolineatus | reverse complement strand
ACACACACACACACACACACACACACACACACACACACACACACACATACACACACAGGTCATGAAATGAATGATTTCCTCTTTCTGTTGTCTCATGCCCACCTCACACAGTTACAGGCTAATGTTATTCACTAATGCCCTCCAGAAAGATGCCAGTCTCACCATAATCATCATCATCATCATCATCATCATCATCATCATCTTCATCATCATCATATTACGGCCCACATCAGTGGACACAGCAGAGGTGTTTGCCCAAACTTCGCCACACTTTTATAACTCTTCATTAATAATAACTTGCATAATGATAATATATAATCATATCTTCCTCTTCATTCTCCTACATCCTGAGAGAGAGATTTTTATACATAATAGTTTTAAAAACTCATTTCTAACCACTGATTTATTTTATCTTTGCCATGATGACAGTAAATAATATCTGACTAGATATTTTTCAAGACACTTCTCTACAGCTTAAAGGGACATGTAAAGACTTAACTAGGTTAATTAGGTTAACTAGGCAGGTTAGGGTAATTAGGCAAGTTATTGTATAATGATGGTTTGTTCTGTCGACTATTGGGAAAAAATAGCTTAAGGGGGCTAATAATATTGACTTTAAAATGGTTCTTAAAAAATTTAAAACTGCTTTTATTCTAGCCGAAATAAAACAAATAAGACTTTCTCCAGAAGAAAAAATATTATCAGACATGTGAACATTTCCTTGCTCTGTTAAATATGGAAGTCCTAAGAGGCTATGCATTAAAGAGCCCATATTATGGATTTTTGAAAATGACCTTCCATGCAGTGTGTTACACAGCTCTAAGTAAAGTGAAATGTCCAGCTGAGGCTTAAATCTGAAAGTGCAAAGTGTTTAAAACGATTGATTCATATATAAAAGAGTCGACTCATTGTTGTTTAAATGAATCGTTATTAGAACGAGTCTTTAGTCGTTTCGGCTTGACGTCAACGCGAAACATAATAGTTGCACGCAGACCCGGGAAATTTGAACTCCCCGGCCCCGCCCACAGACAGGAAGAAAAAGTGGAAGGCAGTAAGTGCCTTGTAAGTAAGTAATTGCAGTAAGTGTTGTAGTATAACCAGCGGGACAGCAGTGACGTGTGATCTGAGTAATATCTAAGTAAATCTTTATACTGTTTGATGGCAGTATAAAGATTTAGAGAGAAGTTATTGACAGCTTTTGTAGTATTGGTTTTCACGTTTTGCTCTTTGTAGACGGTCCCTAAGGATCAGTCTCTACCGCCTGCTTATAGAGTCCAATATAATGCGTCCAGCGCGTAGGAAAGCTAATTTTTAGGAAAATAAGGTTGTAGGTGATTGTATACATTGCGACGGTTGAAAAGAGGTGCTATTTGTGTAGGAACAATGTTTCGGTCATGAGTTATTGGTCCGGAAAACACGACTGCTGCTAACTTTACTGAACTTACTGGCATTCCGGTTAAATCATGTCCCGTAGACGCTGTGCTCTGAAGTGCGAGGGAAAAGCTGTGTTATTTTTCCTACCTGGAAACCTCTTTTCCCTACCTGGAGTGGTTGAGGTTTTTTTCGTAAAATACCTGAGAATTACATCCCAAACATGGTGCTGTGTTCGCGTCATCTCTCTGAAGAGAGCTACACTAATCTACCAGCTTACGACGCGGGATTTGTTGCACGGTTGTTGTTAAAGGATGGATCAACACCCAGTTTATTTGGACCTGCGTGTTCTTCCAGTCTTGTTCACTGTAACAAGGTAAATATGGATGTAGTTGTCTGTATTGTGTTTGCTCCGTGCAGCATGTAGCGGTAGCCATTTAGCTTACTGCCGAATGTAACTATTTGTTGGCTTACAATAGTCCATGAAGTGTTAATTATTACTGAATGTTTGTTATGATGATGAAGAATATAACAATACGCTGTTGTACAACTGCAGTGATGTTTTTCAATATGTTCTGGCATTGGGCTGCTGACCATACCTGTCAACATTGGGGTGTGAAAATAAGGGATTATCCCCCCCCCCCCCCCCCCCCCAAAAAAAAGATTTAAAAAAAAATTATTAAATATGTCCTTCTGGAGCCGTTTCAAAGTAAATAAACAGTAAATAATCAGTAATAATTATTTAGATTATTACTTAGAAAAGAAAATTTAATAGTATACGTTAGCAAACAATTTAGCTTATTAAAATTAGCTGTTTTAAGGAAATAGGATCAAGTTATAAAATCTTATTCATCTTTTCCTCACTGTATAACTTACACATTATGAATAAAGAGCAGTGAATGAATCTCATTTATTTAGATTTTTTGTTTGATTACATTAAATAACAGAGGTGTCACTGTTATAAATAAAAGAAGTTTACATATAGTTATAATGAAAGCATTCGATTGCTTTCCTAAAGTTTTATGCTCATTTAGGAAAAAATTATTTGTGTTTGAAAAAAACCTCATCAAGATCGACATTATTATTATTAATTATGATTTAGATGTTATTATTATTAATTATGTGTATGTGTCTGTTCAAACACAAACACAAAACCCAGTATCCACTTTCGCTCTGCTTCTAATCGAGTGTACAGAATCCGTTTGGGAAACAGCGTCTGTTTATCACTACGGACGCGTCAGGTGAAAGTCACGCACCGCTTTATGACTGTTTTGAGGATTGCACAGGAGGAGCGACGGCACCTGTAATGAAAAGGAAAGGGAATCCCGCCATTTTTAGATTTATTTCAGAGTGTTTCGTGTCTAAATAAACCGAAAGCACAGACAGATTCCAACAGATTTAAAAGCAAGGGCGGCCCCTGGTGGTTCGGCGGTATGGGTTACGTATAGGGAGGATCGGCTCTTTATTATTGACACCCGTCGGAGAACGACTAAAAATACGGGAAAATACATTTACGGGATGATAACGGGATAGAACTGTAAAATACGGGAGAATCCCGGGAAAAACGGGAGGGTTGACAGGTATGGCTGCTGACACGGACGTGACGTGGTGACGTGTTGTGGTAGCGTCACGTAAAGGAGTTGCTTGGGAAAAAGACTCGCTCAGACGATTCATATGGGAGTCGGTGGGAAAATGAGGTAAAAATAAATAGATATTGTAAGACATCGAAAGTGTTTTTTAACCTTGCATACATATCATGCTGTTTTTTGGGACTTCAAAAAGTGAAATTTAACCGTTCTCAACCCACCATATGGGCTCTTTAAAATTTTTTTTTCTCTCTTGTTATGTCGTGATCACGACTTAATTATCTCCTGATCTCGATATAACAAAAGGTTCTGCTTATTCTCAATCTTAACTGTACGTCTCTTACCATTTCTCTGGTCAGCCGCAAACCATTTAAACGGCACCTTTCTAGCATCATTATAACCGTGCAGACGTCCCGGTCCTTTAAGCTGACTGGCAAGGAAACTGACGATACTCTCAGGGTCGCTATATCTTCGACGATCTAGGCGGAGAGCCGAAAGCCTCCTTCTCAAGTGTCGGACACTAATATAGAAATTGTCAATCACTGAAAGACATAGAACTATCTCAGTTTGACTCAGTCCTGTCAAAATAAAAGCCAATGCGTTCGTCCATGATGTTTCGTAGGGGTTTGCTTATAGAAGTCAGAATAAGCAGAACATTTTGTTATATTGAGATCATGAGAAAATTAAGTCATGATCACAACATAACAAGAGAGAAAAAATATTTTAATGCATGGCCTCTTAGGACTTCCGTAAAAAATCCTATGGGGATTTTATCAAGGGAACCAGTTTTATGCTAGCAGCCGATTGGCCTACAAGGTGACGTCCTAACTCATCCATTCTACTGCATTCCTGGTTAGACCTAAACTGTATTTCGTTGCCTTGTACTATTACATGTGTAATGACAATAAAGTTAAATTAATCTAATCTAATCTTTTTAGAAATGATAAAAGAATAAGATTACATTAAATAAGAGAGCTAATAATTCACTTTAATAACTGTATGTATTATAACAGCACTAAAGAAAGATGATTATACATTTCTAAACCTCTTATAAGTCGCATGACATTTATGATTAGCTCAAAAACCTGCTGACAGACTTCAAATCACTTCCATACATCAACCCGAAGATATCAAACGGAGCATGTCCAGCAGGTCTGATGCGCCGCTCGGTATTTTACCTTTACATGTGCAGCATTCTCTTGTTAATTCACTTTTGTCCCTTATTGCATTCCCATGCGTTTCACTTTGTTCTGATCCAATAAATCAAAATCCACAGATTTCAATTTCAGCTTAAGAGAGACTGCGAGTAGTTACACTCCATTTCCCTATTCTCATCACACTCTTCTCACAGCGAGACTCGTAAATTAAATCAACTCTGAGTGGGCCGAGGCTATTTTTACCGCTATCATGAGACCACCAGTCAATCTAGAGGACGAGGAGGCTTCTACACGAGACATACAGTTGAAGTCACATTATTTCCCCTCTTGTGAGTTTTATTTTATTTTTCAAGTATTTCCCAAATGATGGTTAAAAGAGCAAGGAATTTCTCACAGTATTTCCTATAATATTTTATCTTCTGGAGAAAGTCTTATTTGCTTTATTTCAACTAGAATAAAAGCAGTTTTTACTTTTTGAAACCATTTTAAGGTCAATATTATAAGCCACCTTAAGTGTTTTTTTCTTGATTGACTGCAGAACAAACTATTATAATACACAACACAGGCTCATTGTGAAAACATACACCCGTATACATTTCTGGTGAGCATGAATTATATAGCCAGAGCTGCATTTTGTCTGTAAAATGAACGCTACGGGGTGGTATAATGCCGCTGACAGCTTCTGTTTCTTTTCTCATGACCAGCTGACTGCTGTTACCAGTTTGCCCAGCGGTTCGCAGTGTTCGTCGACGGACTTGAGATGCAGAGAGGTGTTGACCACGAAGGTGGTGTTCAAGTCTGGTTAAGAATGGTTCCAGAAAAGCAGGTAAAACTAAAACAAGCGGCAAAAAATAAAATAAACAAGTAAATAACAGGGTGAGAATGCAGTTTTTCATTTATTGAAACCATTTTAAGGTCAATATTACTAGCCCCCTTAAGTGTTTTTTTTCTTGATTGACTGCAGAACAAACTATTGTAATACATAACATAGGCTCATTACGAAAACGTACCCCCGTATACATTTCTGGTGAGCATGAATTATGTAGCCAGAGCTATGCATCGCTGCCTTTTGTCTGTAAAATGAACGCTACGGGGCAGTATAATGCTGCTGACGGCTTCTGTTTCTTTTTTCACGACCAGCTGACTGCTGTTACCAGTTTGCCCAGCGGTTCGCAGTGTTTGTCGTCAGACTTGAGATGCAGAGAGGTGTTGACCACAAAGACGGCGTTTGATTCTGGTGAAGAATGGTTCCAGAAAAGCAGGTAAAACAAAAACAAAAGGCAAAAATAAAATAAACAAGTAAATAACAGGGTGAGAATGCAGTTTTTCATTTATTGAAACCATTTTAAGGTCAATATTATTAGCTCCCCTAAGTGTTTTTTTCTTGATTGACTGCAGAACAAACTATTGTAATACACAACACAGGCTCATTGTGAAAACGTACACCCATATACATTTCTGGTGAGCATGAATTATGTAGACAGAGCTGCATTTCGTCTGTAAAATGAACGCTACAGGTGGGTATAATGCCGCTGACAGCTTCTGTTTCTTTTCTTACTACCAGCTGACTGCTGTTACCAGTTTGCCCAGCGGTTCGCAGTGTTCGTCGGCGGACTTGAGATGCAGAGAGGTGTTGACCGTGAAGACAGCGTTCGATTCTGGTGAAGAATGGTTCCAGAAAAGCAGGTAAAACTAAAACAAAAGGCAAAAAATAAAATAAACAAGTAAATAACAGGGTGAGAATGCAGTTTCTCATTTATTGAAACCATTTTAAGGTCAATATTATTAGCCCCCTTAAGTGTTTATTATTTTTTTATTTTCTTGATTATTTGCAGAACAAACTATTATAATACACAACACAGGCTCATTGTGAAAATGTACACCCGTATACATTTCTGGTGAGCATGAATTATATAGCCAGAGCTGTGCATCGCTGCATTACGTCTGTAAAATGAACGCTATGAGGCGGTATAATACTGTCGATGGCTTTTGTTTCTTTTCTTACTACCGGCTGACTGCTGTTACTCATGAGAGAAATTTGAGATCTCAAAAGCATACACAGATCTCAAAGCATACACAGTGGCATACACAAAAAGGAATGAAAACGTAGCTCCGGGGATGTATTTGGCGCTCTTCAGAAATGTATATAAGGGTGTGTATCAATAACAAGCCTGGGTTGGTTATACAATGACTTGCCTAATTACCTTAATTTGCTTAATTAATTAACCTAGTTAAGCCTTTAAATGTTACTTTAAGATGAATACTAGTATCCTGAATAATATCTAGTCAAATATTATGTGCTGTCATCATGAAAAATATAAAAGAAATCAGTTATGAGTTATTAGAAATGAGTTATTAAAACTATTATGTTTAGAAATTTGCTGAAAAAATCTTTGTTAAACAGAAATTGTGGAAAAAAATATAAAATAATTCAAATTTAACAGGAGGGTTATTAATTCTGACTCTATAGGCAAAACTATATTCTAGGAAACACTAAACACAAACATAAAAGCTCTCGTTATATTTGTATAGAACAGACACTTCCTCTTTGTGATTTCCGTATGGAGATGATCTGTTCTCCACACCGCAGGAGAGATACACGCGGTGGAGAGGTGGACACTGTTATTACATTCATTATACTTGACTTTTACACTCCTCCAGACCTTTACGTCTTCTGGCATTTGCTGCTGAGAGAGGTCAGCTCTGTGTCTGCTGGTAATGGTCAACGTTAGCAGACAGTTGGCTTATTTTTTAGTGTTATTCTGAACATCGTGGTCAGTGAGCGTGAAGTGGAGTGTTTTCTTTCTGCAGTGTTTTCTAAAGCCACCAGAGGGGTCTCCTGGTGGTCTTCTTGTATTTCTACAATAGAACATATTTGGTCATACTTTAAAATAAGGTTCATTAGTTATTGTGTTTACTAACATGAAGTAATCATGAACAACACTTGTACAGCATTTATTCATCGTAGTTCAACACTTACAAATGCATTATTAAGATCCAGGTCCATGCTTGTTAACATTAGTTAATGCACCGTGAGTTAACGCAAACTAACAATGAACAACTGTATTTTCATTAACTAGCATGAACAAATATTTTAATACATGTTTTGGTCATTGTTTGTTCATGTTAGTAAATGCATTATCTTAGATTAACTAATACAACCTTATTGTAAAGTTTTGAACTGGTTAACTTTATAATATGCAAAGAAAAGATTGTGCTAAACGCATTTGCCTTTTTCAATTACATAAATTAATGTGGACAATAATATTGTGCATGTCATGTGTGTCCTCTAGCCAATCATGGTGGGGCAAATTTAAATATGCACAAATTTAATACTCATCTTCTGTGTAGTAAAATATATATATTATAAAGACAAACTATACCAAACTAAACAGGAGAATATACACATATTGTAAACCTATACTTTTTTTTTTTTGCATGATTTACAGAACACATTCACTTTATTGTCATTCAGGTTCACAATAATGTGTTATTATGCATATTTGGAACAACAATCGTTTGAAGACATTTCAAAATAATATATATGCGTTGCCACTACTATACCCACCTAAGTTTTGAATAATTTAAACTGATTTAGCTTACATATTTGAATAATCAAAGTCATTCTTTTTAACTGCGCAATATTTTTTATCAATATTTAATTATAATTTAGAATTTACGGGCGACAATGTAATGATATAACAGAGAAACCCAATAGCGAGAGTAAAATATGAAATGTTTAATGTCAGACTGGAATAAAACAAGGCTCAAATAACAGAGTTCGTGAATGAGGCGGTGGAGAATACAAGAGGTATCTTCTCGTGGAAACGAAGCAGCTAAACAGCTGAGGGAAACTTCCCACAGTAGACTAGGAAGTAGTAGTCACAGACGAAACTCATAGTCGATCACATGAGACAAAGTTCAGGAAGCAGGTAATAGCCATAGGAGATAATTTCCACAACGGAATGAGATTCACAGCAACTCACCACCAGCATCAACACGTAGGGAGCCTGAGAGACACAAACACAAGTTGAACAACGGACTGACAAAGAGAGACGTGGACGCTGGGTATAAATTCAATTCAATTCAATTTAATTCATCTTTATTTGTATAGCGCTTTTACAATGTAGATTGTGTCAAAGCAGCTTCACATGCATTATAAAAAATTGAAACAGTGTCAGTCCAGTTTTCAGTGTTGAAGTTCAGTTTTGTTCATTTCAGTGTGGTTTAATAATCACTGCTGAGAGTCCAAACACTGAAGATTAATCCATCGATGCGCAGCCCTACAAGTCCCGAACCATGCAAGCCAGAGGCGACAGCGGCGAGGAAAAAAAACTTCACCAATTGGCGAAAGTGAAGGATTAAAAAACCTGGAGAGAAACCAGGCTCAGTTGGGCACGACCATTTCTCCTATGGCCAGACGTCTTGTGCAGAGCTGCAGTCTATGGCGCCGGGGCTGGAGAACGCTGGACATCCATCATGGAGAGACCACAGGTGGGTCACCGGCTGGTCAACAGGCTGGCCCTTCGGGAACAATGCGAGGACTCGTCTGTCACAGGGATTGTCTTACAGGAATCTGTCTCATGCTCTCCACTCCTCCATGACCACCACAGCAGCTACTCAGGATACGACATGGTCCAGGATTATGGAAACCTCGGGAATAATAAAAAACAGACTAACATGAGTGCAGATGCCATTCAAATTATAATGTCTTTTGGGAAGTGTTCCCGGCTCCGGTTGCCCTAAATAATGCAGACATAAATAGCCTAAATAAATAGCCGAGATAACACAAAACAGCTGCTGCGTGCTAATCAACCAACTGAATGATTCCCTCCACGTGACCACACAGCTGACGAGGTAAGCACACAGACAGCCATGCTATTCATACCCAAACAAACACACTCACACCAACACAGGCTCAGTGGTTAACACTGTCGCCTCACAGCAAGAAGGTCACTGGTTCAAGTCCCGCCTAGGTCAGTTGGCATGTCTGTGTTCTCCCTGTGTTCGCATGGGTTTCCTCTGGATGCTCCGGTTTCCCCCACAGTCTAAAAACACATGCACTATAGGTCAATTGAAAAAACTAAAATTGGCTGTAGTGTATGAGTGTGTGTGTGTGTAAATGAGTGCGTATGAGTGTTTCCCAGTACTGGGTTGCAGCTGGAAGGGCAATCGCTGTGTAAAACATATACTCGAGTAGTTGGCGGTTCATTCCGCTGTGGCCAACCCTAATTAATAAAGGGACTAAGCTGAAGGAAAATGAATGAATGAATATAATTTATGTTTATGTTAAACATATTTAGCTGCTTGAAAAATCTTCCAGTTTTATCACGGAAGTCATGAAAATATCTGAACAATACCTGCAAGACACAATAAATGATTCCCTTCATCAATTGTCCCTTATTAAATCATTCATTTAGAACTCTCAGTTATACCCCCATACTGAATGCACATCTGAATCATATAATCATAATGATATTTGCCTATATCCCTTCTTCATCTCACGTTTAAACCCTTCCTTTGACCCACATGAAAATATCAGCCGAGTTTGAGCAGAGAAAAGACGCCGCCATTTTCTCTGATAGCTTGAGTAAATATACAGAGAGATCCACGCACGCGGTGCGAAGAGGCAAATAGAAATGTCACATTACATTTGCTTAAACAGGGCTCAATGTGATGCGAATGACAGGAACAAGAGGTGAAATAAGAGTGCGATGGACAAAGGGTTAATTGCATGTCTTTCACACTAATGGATTCCGTGGGAACCGAAAGCAAAGTCTTAATATAAACGCAAATACACGAGAAGGATGAAAATGCCAGGAGATTTTAATCTGTTTTGTGTTTATTTACCCGATTCTGCTTGCTGCGTCACGTGTTGAATGTGTTGCAGTACCGGATGAATCCTCCAGGTGGCGCAGGATTGACACCACAGACAAAATGCTGAGGAATGTAGAGAGTCTGCCAGTCAGGCTCAACAGCTACGCTTGCTAAAGCATTTAAACTATTTTTTCTTCCCTCTGCAAACCTTTGGGAGCCACTTAATGCAAAACAATAGCATAAAAAGCCTGTCACCGCTGCCCTGATATTCAGTATGACCGCTAACACTCTCCCAGGAACCAATTAAAAAGACTTATCACACTTATCTTCATACATTTTAGATTATGTCTTGGCTAATAAAGTTTCAAAAGCTCCCTTCCACACATTACCCAGAGACAAAAACTAAATGCCCGGAGGAAATGCCTGGAGCTTAACTTCTGGAAATGAGTCTTTTTTCCTCTTTATCCTTTGCCAAGATGTCAAACTAAAGGTCCATTGCATGGTGAAGCATGAAAACCATAACTAGTAGATTTAACAGATACATTTTTTTTTATTGTAGTTGCAAAAAGTTTACATCACAAAACAGGGAACAATTCGACATCGCAAGGCATGTTTACCATTAAAATAAATAAAATAAATGAACATTGTAACAACTCCAACAAGAAGCAAGGAGCAGTACAAAACTACTTACATCAAAGTATTTTTTAAAAAAAACATTATAACATTAAACATTCTGAAAATGAAGTACAAAGAGCTTCAGTTATTGTATTTTGGTTACTGAAGTATTTGAAGCTTTGAGCCACTTTCCTTACCTCAGAAAGAAAACATCTAAAAGAGGGCCTGCATTTTTTCCATTTACAACAATGAATATGATATTTACCCATTAGCAAAATAAAGTTCACAACATCAGAGAAAGAGAAATGTAAATCACGTTTGTAAAAGTAAATATCTTCTAGAATAATAGGGGGGACTGAAATCATCTTTAATGAAAGCCATATTTAAATGTCAAACCAGAATTTAGAAGTCAATTCACAAGAAAAAAATAAGTGATCAAGTGTTTCTGGAAAATTGAACAAAAGCTACACATGTCAACATCAAAGTTAAATCTTTTTTTAATAAACTCATTCACAGGATATAGCTTAAAGAGCCCATATTATATACATTAAAAAGGGTCAAATTTTGGTTTTGGGGGTCTCCAACAGCAGGCTGATCTGCATGCATGGTCAAAAAACACTTTCATTGTCTTATAATCTGCATTTATTTTTTCCTCACTATCCCAGCAACTCCTATATGAATCGTTCAGCGATTCATTTGGTCCAAAACTCCTCCTTAGCGCGATGCTAAACTGCGCTGATTAGACCGATGGCCCAGTCTGTTGCGATTGGTCGACAGCGCTCAGCGCGAGAGAATGCCCACCACGGCTTATCAGTATTGAAGTAGTCATAGTTTGTTGGCATATCTGCCAACACTCTTGTTTTTATTAGTCGCCCGTATTGCAGACACCTCACCCCCGAATCTAACCCCCGGTCTCCCAGCATATCACTCTATTCTTAACCATAAGTAAAAACAGCGACACGCATTCAGTATTAGTACATACAGCGGCAAAAGCTGAACCATTATGAAACAGGACCGCCGCACGTGTGTAGGAGAGCTGATGTAGCCATAGCAACGACAAACAGCAGAGGAACACGAGCTCACAAACGCATTTTAATCCGTAAACAAAGCGGCACCGTCGCGTTTACAACGTGCTTTTAGACGCGAAATGAGAATACAAGTTAACCAGAGACACTACAAGCGGTTACAAGTTACAAAACACAATTAAATACATAATTTACAAGCTATAGAAAACAATGAGGTGACCGTTTTAATCGCACTTACTCACACTTGTTGGATAGCAGGCCAGAGTCACCGTCAGGCCACCAGGAAATGTCCCGGTGGTCCGAATCCTCCGTTGTAAGCATGTAGATTTCAGAAGTACTCCTCAAGAGGGAACACAGCACAAGGCTGTTGTTTGTGGGCGGGGTTGGGGGTTTCGAATCTCCCAGGGCTGCGCACGCACAAATGGGCGGGGCTTATGTTTCGTGTTCACGTCATGCCGAAACGGCTAAAAACTCATAAGCACGGCGATTCGTTTGAGGAACTATGAGTCGACTCTTTAATGGATGAATCAATAGTTTTAAACACTGTGCACTTTCAGATTTAAGCCTCAGTTGGACATTTCACTTCACTTAGAGCTGTGGTACACACTGCATGAAGATCATTTTCAAAAACCCATAATAGGGGCTCTTTAACAGATACATTCCTGTCTTGAAAAGGCTTTGAAGGCTAAACGAACTTATGCTGGAGTGGACTTCGGTTTGTAAATAGTCTAATGAAATCAAGCTCATTTAAAAGATGAAAACTAAAGATACGTCAACCGTGCATGACAAATGCTCAGAGGAAAAGACGAGACTCTTATTAAGCAAAGCACAAAGTGTAAAACTCGCCATATGTCGGCGATAATTAATGCACACGAAACCCACTGTACAGCAACTTAAGCGTATTTGCACAGCACAAGCTTTTATATTAGCCAGGAGTGAAGCTCTTGAGACTTGCATGCTGATTTCAAACCACCGAGGAAGAAATTCATCATCGCTTTTCATCTCGTCCCCCAAACTCCACAGATATCTCTGGTATCTGCAATTTTCCGGTCAGCTGAAGTCCTGACCACAGCGAGAAATTAATGACACAGTCTGGCATGACTTTGCTCATGCATTACATGCCTCGTCCTCCTGAACAAAAAACCACACAGCGGATGCTGCCTTTAACACCTGTGTTGAGTCTAAACGTGCTTTAATTCCTGCTTCACATCTCTTTACACCCATCAGAGATTGAATTGTTCATCCAATGTGAAGTTTTTCATCTCATTTCACATCGGTGATTCTCAATCAGCGGTTATTTTCTGGAGAAGCGCTTCTGTATTTGGGTTGTTGTCATGATGTTGCATTTTTGTTTCTTGCTCATGAGTAAAATTAATATATTTCGTGTGGTGTATTGGGATAATGTGTGTTTGTAATGATCTTGGTGTGGTCTGGCAAATCATTGGTTCTTGACAACTATTTAAGTCATGTGATGTATTGTTGTGATGACGCTGTTGATAACGAAGTAAAGGATGGCATTTCTTGGTGTTTGAATCAATATATATATATAACAAACTGGCGACGAGGAAAATTGTGTTGATATGGCCCAAATCGGAAGATTGGATGAGTATAAACCGGAAAATGAGTCCTGGTAAGCATATATTGAGTGAGTGGAATTATTCACGATTGCTAATGATGTGGATGATACAAAGCATGTAGCAACACTGCTAAGTACTGGTGATGCTTCCACTTATGGGCTATTGCGAAATTTGGCTCAACCATTAAATCCAGCTAACAGGGAACGTTCCCAGAACATTCACTAACGTTCTTTAAAAGTTGTAGAAATGTTAGCACAGAACGTTACCAATTAAACATTTTTAGAATGTTCTCATAACGTTATTAACGTTCTTGTAATGTTGTTAAAAAACATTGTTTGAACAAAGTTCTTGGAACGTCTTTCAGGACGTTATTTGTACTTGATAAACTTTCTCATAATGTTGATGAAAAACTTTCTCATAACAAAGTTCTTGGAAACGTCTTTAGGACGTTATTTGTACCCGATGAACGCTATCATAATGTTGATGAAAAAGTTTCTTATAACAAAGTTCTTGGAAACTTTTCAGGAAGTTATTTATGCTTGAACGTTTTCACAATGTTCATAAAAAACGTTCTTGTAACAAATTTCTTGCTTTTGAAAACGTTGTAAGGATGTTATGCTGACCATAAAAAACGTTCTAGCAACATTAAGCAAACTGGACATTTCAACATTCTCGGAACGTTACAGATAATGTTATGAGAACGGGGAAGCCATTAAAGTTTGATATATATTGAGTCAAACACCAAGAAATGCCATCAAGTGTCCTGTAGCATACACATAAACACGAACATCAAATTATAAGCACTCTTTTTCAAATATATTTCCAAATTATGTTTAACAGAGCAAAAAAAAAATATATAAATAAATCACAGTATTTCCTTTAATATTTTTTTCTTCTGAGAAAGTCTTATTCGTTTTATTTCAGCTAGAATAAAAGCAGATTAAATAAATAATAAATGAAGGTCAATATTATTAGCCCCCTAAAGCAATATTTTGTTTTAAATTGTCCACAGAACAAACGTCTCGGGTTACGTACGTAACCATTGTTCCCAGAGAGGGAACGAGACACTGCATCTAACCAGAATGCTAGGGGAACACCTAGCGTTCTGGTTAGATGCAGTGTTGAAGTTCCCTAGATGGGGAACGTCTCGGGTTACGTATGTAATCATAGGCCCCGTTTACACTAATGCGTTTTTGTTTTAAAACGCATAAGTTTTGCTATGGTTACGCCATCCGTCCACACTACGTCTGAGTTTTTGAGTCCCGAAAACGGAGCATTTTGGAAACGCTGGAGAGGCCGTGTTCGTTCTAAAACGCTGCTGCTGCGTCTCAGTGAGGATGGAGGAAAACAAAGACATCTGAAAACGGAGGCGTGGCTACTGAAATTCGCTACTCGATTGGGGCATTTGGGTCATTGCGTAACCTTCCCTTATTCATCAAGCCCCTATCACATGACTATAACGCCACCGGAAGACGGCAGACCAGCCTTCACTGTTGTCCGTTTTAGGCACCATTGTGCAGTTAAACTCTGCCTTTTTTACTACAACAGCTGCATATATTCGCAAGAGGCAAGCTATTGTTCGAGCACTCGCTAATCGCACGCGTTTTAAGCGTCGGAAGCCCTATTTAGAACGCCGAGCGAGACAAATGCTTCTTATTTATACTTGAACGCGCATGCCCAGAGTGCGCGAATGGTCACGTGATATACGTTTTCGCTAGAGTGGACGGAGATATGTTCAGAGACGCTGGGTGAAACGCTAGTGTGGACGCGGATCGTTTTCATGCTAAAATGCCGTTTTAAAACTAAAACGCACTAGCGTTAACAGGGCCATAGTTACCCGAGAGGAAACAAGACACTGCGTCTAACCAGAAGGCTAGGTGTTCCCCTAGCGTTCTGGTTAGACTCAGTGTTGAAGTTCACTAGATGGGGAACCACTGTTTTACATTGACTTGCCTTATTACCTTAACTTTTATGTAATTAACCTAGTTAAGCCTTGATGTCACTTTAAGCTGAACAGTATCTTGAAAAAATCTAGTCAAATAGTGTTTACTGTCATCATGGCAAAGATAAAAGAAATCAGCTATTAGAAATGAGTTATTAAAACTATTAGAAATGTAAAAAAAAAAAAAAAAACAGAAATTAGGAAAAAAAAATATATAAACAAATTCAAATTTGACGGGGGCGCCATGGTGGCGTAGTGAGTAGCACGTTCGCCTCACAGCAAGAAGGTCGCTGGTTAGAGCCCCGGCTGGGTCAGTTGGCATTTCTGTGTGGAGTTTGCATGTTCTCCCCGTGGTTGTGTGGGTTTCCTCCGGGTGCTCCGGTTTCCCCTTGAATTGGGTAGGCTAATTTGTCCATAGTGTATGAGAGGAAATGTGTGTGTATGGATGTTTCCCAGAGATGGGTTGCAGCTGGAAGGGCATCCGCTGCGTAAAAAATATGCTGGATAAGTTGGCGGTTCATTCCGCTGTGGCGACCCCAGATTAATGAAGGGACTAAGCCGACAAGAAAATGAATGAATGAAATTTGACAGGAAGGCTAATTATACTGACTCCATCTGTATATAATAAAACTTAATTACAAATGTAAAAAAAAATATTTATGGTTAAAATAAATACGTTTTTATAGCACAAATGTGTATAAGCTTCATAATAGCTGTGTGTTTGGCATTAACTTGTACATTAACTTGTATAAAAAACACTATAGAAATAATGATAAACTGAACTGAATTATAAGTGCATCAGTTTGTTTGGTAACACTTTATTTCAATGGTCCATTTAAGTATCAGTAGACTGTCTGTTTAATATCTGTTATTCAATATACTGACATTCAACAGACACTGACTATAAGAAACTTTGCAAGTACATGTCAACTTACACTAAACCTAAGCCTAACCCTAACCCAACCTAACAGTCTACTAATAATCTAATGAGAATTAGTTGGCATGTAGATGCATTGTAACTTAAATCAACAAACAGACCATCGAAATAAAGTGTGACCGTTTGTTTTCCTATTAAACCTGTGTTTACATGTGTTTGGGCTTCTATGCATGAGCATGAGGGTCATTATGTGGTAAGGAGGTTGTAAACATAGCATTAGACTGACTCTGGGTCACCATAACAACAGCAGGAGCCCATACTTCAATTATCAACAGAACAATGCGCTATTCATTCATTCATTCATTTTCTTTTTGGCTTAGTCCCTTTATTAATCAGGGGTCGCCACAGCGGAATGAACCGCCAACTTATCCAGCATATGTTTTATGCTGTGGATGCCCTTCTAGATGCAACCCATCACTGGGAAATATCCAGTGATATACCCTTATAGCGCATGTGTTTGGACTGTGGAGCACGATCGCCTCACAGCAAGAAGGTCAGTCAAGCTTCTGAAAACACTATTGGTTGGATTTAGGGTCTACCCACTATGCCACCGTGGCACCCTATCTAGAGAAATAAGTCTGTAAAATAACAGTAAATGTGCTGGCGCAGTAGTACAAGAGTTGTGTAGCGTAATATACAACACCAACCCAGACAATATAGCACTTTAAACTATTAAAAATGTTCATAAAAGTCACTTTTTCAAACGTCTCGAGGTGAAAAGGTCTCATGCATGCGTATAACAACTGTTATTAAGTGTCATTTATGTAATACAAAGGTTTCATTGTTTGTTATGACAACTTGACCCTACACCAAGACAACTTGTTTTCTTAATAACATTTATAAGCATGCTTAAAATCTCATTCACATCCATGATGTGTCATATTATGATAATAAAGGTTTCATGACAGTCCTATGAACACCCCTTCAAGTAACGCGTAATTAAAGAGCCCCTATTGTACATCATATTTTGGTTTTGGGGGTCTCCAACAGCAGGCTAATATGCATGCATGGTCAAAAAACACTTTCATTGTCTTATAATCTGCATTTATTTTTACCTCATTATCCCAGCGACTCCTATATGAATCGTTCAGTGATTCATTTGTTCCAAAACCCCTCCTTAGCGCGATGCTAAACTGCGCTGATTGGACCGATGACCCAGTCTGTTGCGATTGGTTGACATCATTCAGCGCGAGAGAATGCCCACCACGGCTCATCAATATTGATGTAGTTATAGTGTGTGCGTGAGCATATCTGCCACCACTCTTTTTTATTGGGAGTCGCCCGTATTTCAGACACCTCACCCCCGAAACTAACCCCCCGGTCTCCCAGCATATTACTCTATTCTTAACCAGAAGTAAAAACAGCGACACACATGCGGTATTAATGCACACAGCGGCAAAAGCTGAACCATTATGAAACAGGACCGCCGCATGTGTGTAGGAGAGCTGATGTAGCCATAGCAACGATAAACAGCAGTGAAACACAAGCTCACAAACGCATTTTAATCCATAAAAAAAGCGTCACGCGTCACGTTTACAACGTGCTTTTAGACACGATATAAGAATACAAGTTAACCAGATACACTACAAGCTGTTACAAGTTACAAAACACAATTAAATACATAATTTACAAGCTAGAGAAAACAATGAGGCAACCGATTTAATCACACTTACTTGTTGTAACCGTGTAGCTTTCAGAAGTACTCCTCAGAGGGAACACAGCACAAGGCTGTTGTTTGTGGGCGGGGTTGGGGGTTTCGAATCTCCCAAGGCTGCGCGCGCACAAATAGGCGGGGCTTATGTTTCGATTTCACATCATGCCGAAACGGCTAAAGACTCGTAAGCACGGCGATTCGTTTGATGAACTATCAGTCGACTCTTTAATGGATGAATCAATAGTTTTAAACACTGTACACTTTCAGATTTAAGCCTCAGCTGGACATTTCACTTCACTTAGAGCTGTGTTAAACACTGCATGAAGATCATTTTCAAAAACCCATAATAGGGGCTCTTCAAATGTATACTTATAGCTTAACACATTTATTTTAAAACAAATGTGTGTACTATAAGCTTCATGACAGTGTGATAATGTTGTTGTTTTGGTTGACTTGTACATTTCGGAATAGAGCTGGAGATCTTTGACCTCTAATATTTTCTCAATTTGTATAATTCTGACTGCAAGCTACAATAGCCACGTGTCCGGCGCTTCACAGACTGCTCCTTCCCTAATCGCTGCATGCTATTATTGTTCATCGCCTTTAGATGTTTTTTATTATTATTATTAACATGAATGTGCAACAACATGACCCTTTAGTTTACTGACATGTAGCTCAAAGGCGTGCTGAATTCATCAACAACTATGAATGAAAAATGATGCAAAGAACACAAGGTTAAAAATAGAGCCGCTCTTGCTGGTGGTGCGTCCATAAATCTGAGCTTTCACTGATGGCTTGATTTGACTAAATAGCTCTTATTGGAGAGGAATGCAGCATAAAGCATAGATATATATACTGTACTTGGCGACACGTATCTTTAGAGCCATCTATCTGACGTATATAAGAACACACATTTGTTTGTTTCTATCCAGGGAGTATATTAACCAGATATTCTGTAACTGCGATAACAGTGTTTCTGGATGTTGGATGGAGCCGGTGATAAGGAGGTTTACAGTCCAGGCTAAGATTAGAGAAACAAAACAAAAATAGAAATGATGTTCTCATAGAAAGCACTATAGACCATTTTGAGGGATGTAAACTATGACAATGGTCTTAACGTATTTGCTGGTTTACATTTTTAATTTCCATAGCTTCCGAGAATCTCAAAAGGTCCATATATTGAAGAATAATGTTACGACAGCTGTTTTAAATGTCACGTTATGATTGAATTGCCTCTTATTACTGGTATGAAACAGTTTGACGACAAGCAGGAAATGTTCTCGGGTCGATGACCGCATTGAAATGGTCCATAGGAGCTTTATGCTGAAGAAATTTCTGATGTCAAATGGAAATGGATGGAAAAGAAAAACGGAAAAGATCTGATTTATGGGGACACTAAAATAAAGATGCAATTTAGACATTTCTTGTAAAACAGGCTCCGGTAATTGTTGTTTTATTTATAACTTATTATAATAAGCTGATTTAACTTATTTTCATGAATTATTTAACCCAGGCTCATTCTGAGAACGTAGTCCCGAGTACGTTTCTGGAGGCCGCGGAATACGTCCCGTCAGGTACATCTTTTTGCACTTTTTGCTTTGGCAAGTCCACGAGAGGGCGCTGCGGACGCTTTTTTTAGATCTCAAACATCTCTTGCGAGTGCTGTTTGCGCCTGCTGTTCTCGTGTAAACCCACCAGAGGCTGCTGTCGGCCGACCGTTTTTGGCTGACTGAACGACTGACTGACCATCCGATCGGACTGACCCACCCTCCCCCTTCCCTAAACACAACCAAAATCTTATTGATCGACCCACCCACCCACACGCTTCCCTAAACCCAACCAACGGCTTTCAAAAAAGCAATCCAGAATAAAAGAAAAGCCCCTCGTCTCATTTTTACCACGCTTTCAGACTTCACCGCGTTCTCATCCTGTTGTTTACTGGTTTACTTCGTTATATGGATTCTGTGTTTGTCTTACCTGCTTTCTGGAACCGCTCCTCACCGGACTCGAACCCCGGCGTCGTCGTCGTGGTAGTCAACTCCTCTCCGCGTCTCGAGTCCGCCGACAAACACGGCGAGCTAACGGGACAAACTGGTTGCAGCGGTAAAGTCGTCCACACGAGGCGGTCGGCCGGTAAGCGCGAGAAGAAACGGCGTCACACCGCCCCGTAGCGTTCGTTTAAAAAAAACGAAACGCAGCCATACGTACCCCTGACCACGTAATGTGCGGTCTCCAGAAACGTACTCAGGACTACGTTTTCACAATGAGCCTGTGTTGAATTATTTTAAGATGTAACCTTGAGCATATTTGTTCTGATTTGTCGCATTAAACCAAGTGTATGTTAGGTGACTTTAAATTTACCTTTAAGACGTGTACATTCTGAGACCA
>CAIGQQ010028844.1:68348-90138 GCA_903798035.1 Danio albolineatus | reverse complement strand
TTCCTTACTTAGTTTGTTCAGTCCTTCCTTGAATTCTTCCTTCATTTGTTTGGTCCTTCCTTCTTTCCTCCCTTCATTTGTTCGCTCATTCTTTCTTTCATATTTTTGTTCTTTCCTTCATTAGGTCCTTTGTTCATTTGTTCTTTCCTTCTTTCCTTCCTTCATTCATTCGTTTGTTCCCTCCTTCCTTCGTTCACTCGTTCGTTTGTTCATATGTTTGTTCCTTCCTACATTAGGTCCTGTTGTTCATTCATTCGTTTGTTCATTCATTCTTTCATTCCTTACTTAGTTTGTTCAGTCCTTCCTTGAATTCTTCCTTCATTTGTTTGGTCCTTGCTTCTTTCCTCCCTTCATTTGTTCGCTCATTCTTTCTTTCATATTTTTGTTTTTTCCTTCATTAGGTCCTTTGTTCATTCGTTCTTTCCTTCTTTCCTTCCTTCATTCATTCGTTTGTTCCCTCCTTCCTTCGTTTACTCATTCGTTTGTTCATATTTTTGTTCCTTCCTACATTAGGTCCCTTTGGTCATTCCTTAGTTTGTTCAGTCCTTCCTTAAATTCTTAATTCGTTTGGTCTTTGCCCTTCATTTGTTCGCTCATTCTTTCTTTCATATTTTTGTTTCTTCCTTCATTAGGTCCTTTGTTCATTCATCCGTTCGTTCGTTCCTTCTTTCATTCGTTTGTGCCCTCTTTCCTTCGTTCATTCATTCGTTTGTTCATTCGTTCCTTCCTTCCTTCCTTCTTTCCTTTCTTCCTTAGTTTGTTCAGTCCTTCCTTGAATCCTTCCTTCATTTATTTGGTTCTTCGATCCTTCCTTCCATTCCTTGTTCGGTCCTTCCTTTTATTTGGCCCCTTCTTCCATTCGTCATTCGTCCAATTTAGTGATTGTTTAAGGCTGTTTGGTGATTTCAGTCATCATACAGTCGACATCCATCATTTTCAGTGACATGCAGTCTATAAACAGTCTCTGGATCATTGGGAGTAAAGATTTTGAACATCTTCTTGGACATTTTTAATCTTTCCAAAAGGTTTGCTGCGTTTATAAAGCGCCCATGTCTTGAGGTTGTTCAGTATGATGTGATTTACTTTCTATGTGTGACACAGACACACACACACAAGCACACACAAACACACATACTCATACGTGCACACTATAACGCTAACACAAACACTCACATGTCCACACACGCAATCATGCAAAACACACAATTACACATACACAGACAATTACACAAAAAATTACACATATACAAACATAAATCACACACACACAAACAATCACATGCACAGACAAACACAATGCACAAATAATCACACGTACACATACAATAACACACACAAATGCAAAGACAAGAACAAACAAACACACAAAAACAAACACACTAATACACCCAAACGCGCACAAATGCAAGCACAAACACACACACACAACCACACAAACATACACTAATAAACAGATGAAAAAAAAAAATCACACACACACATACATACTTACAAACAAACAAACAAAAACATACAACCACAAACACACAAACATACACACACAATCACACATAGCAACACAAGTACACACAAATGCAAACACAAGCACAAACACACAAAATTACTCACACAAAACCACACACACACAGACACACACACACGATTATATCCAAACACAAACATACACAATTACACACACGCACATACAAAATCATACACAATCATGCACAGACAAACACAACTGCATGTGTACACAATCACACACAAACATACACACACAAAAACACACAATCACACACACACACACAAACATGCACACACAAACATAAACAATAACAACCACACACACTAACACATGCACACATTTTCATACACACAATCACACACAAATGCAAAAACAAGCACAAACACACGGAACATAAACACACTAATACACACTTAAAATCACACACACAAACGAAAACACAAGCACACACAAACAGAAACACACTCTAATACAGATGCAAAAATCACACACACACACACACACACACACACACACACGCACACACACACACATACACAAAAATCACACACACACTCCACACAATCACACTCACAGGAACACACAATTACACACAGGCACAAACACACAAAATTACTCACACAAAACCACACACAAACAATCTCTCTCTCACACACACACACGATTACATACAAACACAAACATGCACACACAATCTCACACACATAAACACAAACTTGCACAGACATTGACACACAATTACACACAAATGCAAACAAGCACAAAAACAAGCACAAACACACAAACACAATCATACACAAATGCAAACACAAGCTCACACACACAAAACCACACAAAATCATACATACACACAAACAAAAACCACACACACACACACAGAGCTGCGAGTGAATCAGTTTCACACAGCCAAACAGTAACAGCCAACAACCAGACTAAAGGCTCATCAAAGGCCAGAAAGGACTGAAGAGCAGCACTGGTGCGCCAGCGGACACAATGACCAGCATTCAGCATCCAAAATCTCCAACCCTGACAGATGAAAAACACCACACAAAGATCCCTTTGCATAATGTCCTTGCGCAATCCAAACACACAAACACTGGAGGGGATCGGCGCCAAATAACAAACATATTTTTCACGCCTTTTTAGAGATCTCGGCTTGAGAAAAGCAGAACACGATCAAGAAGTTTCTTGTAAATTCGGTGTGATGGAAGGTGTGAGACTGAAAGAAATCCCATGAAGCCTCTGAGCGTCTTTCTCCTCCTCAGCGGGGTCTGGAAAGAGGATGAAAGCTGCTCAGAAAAATAAAGAAGATTTCTTTTATATTGGCCAGCGATCTGAAGGTCACGTATGATGCACTATTGTGATGCTCAGTGGAGGTGAAGGGAGAGAGCGGAGCACTGACCCATCCACACACACTCACCATTCATCATTATTTAATCACCTGTTTAACCAAAACTCAATCCTGAGGGGCCGCCATTGATTGCAGAGATGTGAGATATTAATGCGCTTTAAAAGAAACAGTACTGGATCCGCCAGACCAGTTTCTTTACAAAGTGTGATATAACATTATATAGCATATAATATTATAGAACAGTAATATGAGAGCTCAGCATCCCCTGGGAGGAGAGTCACCGCCGGCGAAGTGCTCCGAGTTTGCTCATTGATTTAACGATAATATCAAAACAAAAAACATATGTTTTTAAAAAGAGGATTCACTAGGCTGAGTAAAAACGTTTGCCATTTAATTGTTTATACTGTAGGCGAGCTGTCAGTAGTCACAGGCTACGTCTGTCTGTCAGTCAGAGAATCAAAGCTTCAGAGTCGAGCTAACCTCATGGATTTTGATGACGGATTGGAGCCGGTCATTCCAGCTGCATAATAATAATAACAACAATAATAATAACAATAATAACATTATTATTATTACAGTGAAATAAGTCATTAAATATGACTGGAAGAGGCAAGCTAGTGTCCGCGGACTGAAACAGAAACTGTGCCATCGCGGCTCCGCCTGCTCTGATCATACAGGTTTGGTTTTCAGCAGCGGTGTTCAGGAGCCTCCACTCTTTCTGTAACGAGCTACAAGTCGTTTATTTAACTAACTTAATCTTACTTATCTGTATTATAACTAATCACAATTAGCCCGAAGCTGTTTAAGGATGGTTGAAACGATAAACATCCTGCAGTTAGTTTGCTCTGACAGCTCAGCCGGAATGTTGTTATCCGACCTTTTCATTCAGGGACTGGCCTGGATTACTGGCACACGCCATAGGCACATTATGTCTATTATGGCATTGTGTTTTTGAATATTATGAATATTTACGATCTATTGATAAATTATTGTTAATTTTCCCACTGATGATCCAAAAGTTTTCTTCAAATGCCATTGGTGCCCCAGCAAAAAAAAAAAAAAAAAAAAAAAAAAAGTTATGTTATAGTTATGTTATATGTTATAGTTATGTTATATTCTTATTATTATTAATAATCAATCTTTGTATATACTGTTCTATATAGTATTTATTGATTTTAATCAATTTAGGATGTTTATCAATGTTAAGATAAATATGTTGCATTTTGGCATGCTTTTTGACTTATTTATGAACTATTTATGGACATAAAATTTAATAAAAAATCTCCTGGATTTGAAGAGTATGTGTCCCTGGCCTTCACTGAGCTCCAGTAATAGTTTAATGTACAGAAATTGTGAATAAAGTTGACTGTTGATGTCTTCAATAATAATGTCAAATAACCAACATTTCTCAAAATGGATATATCTCGTTTTGCAACGAAACTCTTCATATATACCTAATGTATTGAATAAGTAATAATTTAATAGTAGTACACTTAGGGGACTTTCACACTTGGTTCAACTGCCTGGACTGTACCAAAGTTCGATTGTCTCCCCTTGCCACCTTCTCAGTTGGTTTGTGTTCACACTGTCTTTTTTCCTTCTGAACCCCGGTACACTTGCATCATCAAGCTGCTTTTGTGTTTACGGCTGTTGCCAGGTGACGGACACGAAAGCAAAGTGCCAAAATTAGCGCTATTATCACTGTTTCTACTGGGTCAGTCCCGCTTGTCGTCAAGGTAGGTGACGTACACAGACATACACACACAAATGAACGTTATGAAAACTATAGTTTGTTGTACAGTTGGCGGTTCACTTCTGGCTTTTGGTACGATTGCATTCATACTACAAGTGAACTGTCCCAGAGTTCACATGAATCGTACCCCAGACCACCTCTTTCAGGCGGACTCAGGTACGGTTCACGGGTGCACACCCGAGTTCAGAAGACGTGTTCACACTAGCTAAACATACCGTACTATGACGTCAAACGAACCCGGGTGTGGATTAAAAGTGCTAGTGTGAAAGCACCCTTAATGTTTGACTAATATTGTAGGGTTGTATGCTAAACTAGCAGTATTCCACTGTATTGTATAGACGTGCAGTCATTTGAGTTCTGAATGAGCCAAATAGGCTCAACAAACCTGTTTACTGTAGTAAAAGCCACTTTATATGTTGAAGTACAATTTTTGTTTCTGCGTATTTAATAAATAAAACTGCCACTTTTCTAATTAGATGGCATAGTACATATAAATATCTATATTTAAAAAAATAATTCACATATTTCACGAACTGAATCATAATATTAAAATAGGAAATATTTTTTATACAAGACTATATATATAAATTTATTATATTTATATAAAATTTAAACACAGCATCTTTTAAAAAATGATGCTTGCATGCGGACTCCTGCAAACTAAGCACATTATGCATATCTGTCAAGTGTGTGTTTACACCGAAAAGTAATGGAAAAGTAGTGCATTGGAATGGAAAAACACGAATGACCCCCAGAGATTATCAGATTATCAAGAGTTAGTTTCAGCACCAAAGAAAGATCTTGGCATAGGAATTCGATGATAACTTTATCCTATAACCGATAATCAACAAGCATCCTGAATCAGACATCAGACAATGCATTTACACGCTTCATTATCCACAGGAGCTCTGCGGATGCTTCAGTGATGCCTTTTATAGTCAGCAAGCTTTGAAATGAGCGAAACATGCACCCTCATTAGCAAACACCCCTTCAGTGACTTCCATCCTGCATCACCACTTCAGCACTTTGATGAAGCGTTCTACTGGGTTAATGCTGAACTTTTAGAAATCAGATATCAGATATCAGAAAGAGCTTTATTGCCAAGTTTGCTGGTACACACAAGGAATTTGTCTTAATGATAGGAGCTTCATCATAAGTACAAACATAGCGCAACAAAGTACATACTGTAGTGCAGTCATGAATAGAAAAAAAGAAGATGAATAAATAACAACAGCATTAAAAAATATATAGAGAAAAACAAATATATATATTATATCATAACATCAATCAAAGAAAATGTTTATTCTGCATCTTTTAGGCCATTAAATAGTGCTTATAATTAACAGATCACATATATCACAGAAAATAAACTTCTTTTATGCAGAATATGATATTATTATACCTTCGAGGATCTAATTATATAATAGGGCTGTGCAATATGGGTATATATATATATATATATATATATATGGGTACGGAAAGTATTCAGACTATTTTTTATATTGCAGCCATTTGCTAAAATCCCCAAATCCAAAACCTTGTGAAAACCTTGTTGCCTCTCTCCCAAAAAGACTCATGTATTAGACCAAAAGGGGGCTTCAACTAAATACTGAGCAAAGGGTCTGAATACTTCATATTTGATACCATGTGATATTTCAGCTTCTCTTGTTTAATTAATCTGCAAAAATGTCAACAATTCTGTGTTTGTCTGTCAACATGGGGTGCTGTGTGTACATTAATGAGGAGAAAACTTCAATGATTTTAGCATATGGCTGCAATATAACAAAGAGTTATATAGAAAAATATATAGAAAAATTACATAATTATACAGAAAAATGTAAGGGAGTCTGAATACTTTACGTACCCACTGTATGAGTGTATATAAATAGTCTACTGTTTCATTTTGCATTTGCAATCTAGAAAATTTACATTTTTGCATTCTATTTTTTTGTTAGACCAGTAATCATTCATTTTTGAGAATTGTTTTATTAATATTGCTGTATTTATGTTTCTACATGTTTTTTTATATCAAACATTTGCCTGGAAGCTCTAAATAAAGCCAGAAACATGATGAGTATATTTCTGAGCGTATACTTAAAATGTAAAAAAGAAATAGTCATTTACATGTGATTAATATATAAACAATTAACCAAATATACAGAAATGCTACTAAATCGTGATATACAATCACCGGCCACTTTATTAGGTACACCTGTCCAACTGCTCGTTAACGCAAAATTCTAATTAGCCAATCACCTGGCAGCAATTCAATGCATCTAGGCATGTAGACATGGTCAAGACAATCTGCTGCAGTTCAAACCAAGCATCAGAATGGGGAAGAAAGGTGATTTAAGTGACTTTGAACGTAGCATGGTTGTTGGTGTCAGTTGGGCTGGTCAGAGTATTTCAGAAACTGCTGATCTACTGGGATTTTGCAGCACAATCATCTCTAGGGTTCACAGAAAATGATACAAAAAAAGAGGTCAGAGGAGAATGGCCAGACTGGTTCTAGCTGATAAAAAGGCAACAGTAACTCAAATAACCACTCGATACAACCGAGGTCTGCAGAAGAGCATCTCTGAATGCACAACAAGATGATTGGAGAAATGTTGCCTGGTCTGATGAGTCTACATTTCTGCTGCCACATTCAGATGGTCGGGTCAGAATCTGGCATCAACAACATGAAAGCATGGATCAATCCTGCCTTGTATCAACAGTTCAGGCTGGTGGTGGTGGTGTAATGGTGTTGGGGATAGTTTCTTGCCACACTTTGGGCCCATTAGTACTAATTAAGCATCGTGTCAACGCCACAGCTTCCCTGAGTATTGTTGCTGACCATGTCCATCCCTTTATGACCACAGTGTCCCCATCTTCTGATGGCTACTTCCAGCAGGATAACGCTCCATGTCATAAAGCCCGAATCATCTCAGACTGGTTTCTTGAACATGACGATGAGTTCACTGTACTCAAATGGCCTCCACAGTCACCAGATCTCATTCCAATAGAGCACCTTTGGGATGTGGTGGAACGGGAGATTCACATCATGGATGTGCTACTGACAAATCTGCAGCAACTGCGTGATGCCATCATGTTAACATGGATTAAAATCTCTGAGGAACATTCCCAGTGTATATCGTCATCAGGATACAAGATGACTTATATGGTGATGTGAGATCTCGAATATAACATTGCAGTTGAAACCTTTTACATTTTGTGTCCTTCAACACCAATTGATTTGGCGCTGGATGACAGTTTCTATAGCAACACTTCCTTTATGAAACTTCCAATACCACTGAAATATCAGGAGAACGAGAATAACACCACGTAAGTAACAAGTTAAAATGGGTTCATGCTGTTTTTTATGTGGCATTTTTAGAGTGCTTTATGTGTTTGGCTGACAGTGTGTTAAACGGAGGAAAGCAAGAGAGAGAATGACTAATGGTGGAGATGATCAGCCCTCACATGGAGTCAATCCCTTCCCCTCCACACCTCGCTACAGGAAGCCCCCATAATGTGATATAACACTTCAAAGAAATCCTTACTGCCGCAAAATTAAATTCCAGTCCAAGGGAAGACTTTCAAGCTAAGAGCAGCGAGGCTCAAGGGTTTTTTATTCTCTTTCGCAAGGCAGATTCATGCTGAGAAGCAGAGTCCCACTGAGTTGAGCGGTGTCAAACATGAATGAACACGACCCCTCGACCCGCAGCAGCGGAGAAACTTTATACCTTCAGCTCGAAAAATCTTTAATAAAAGATACAGATGACTGGAAAATACACATTCTGACGTTATTTACTCACACGCTCTAAACCCTGACAATCAGAGGCTTCATTTTTACTCAGATTATTTGTATTTATTGTGTACAGTTAAAGTCAGAATTATTAGCCCCCTTAATTAAAGTATTTTTAATTTAACACAAAGATACACACAAGATACAAGACACAAGATACAAGACACAAGATACTAGTATTTAGCTTAAAGTGATATTTAAAGGCTTACCTAGGTTAATTAGGTTAATTGGGGTAATTATATAGCAGCAAAATGTGCATTAGCCTGTCATAAACACAGAGAGTTGAACAGAATACAGACCCTAACCCAGGGGTGTCCAAAGTTTTTGGGCCGAGGGCCAGATGCAAAAAACAAAACGTGGTCGTGGGCCAAATTTTACAATTTCACAGACACGGATATATATGTATGTGTGTGTGCGTGGTATTATTATGGAATTATTTTCATAAACTCTGTTAATGTGAACAGTGATGTTATGCTTTCGATTTTAGAATTGATGCCAAGTCAGGAGTGAGTCGTGTAGTAGATATACGTAGCAAATCACAGAGGTGGCTGTCAGTTAGATTGGTTCTCAATTAACTTTTGTTTAGATTCATCAGTGAAAATGTTTGCTCACATATATATGAGGAGCCTCATATATATACATATATATACAGACTCATCACCTTTTTGAATGGTGTTTCATAAGGGGAAATTTGGATGAATCCAAACTCTTGTAAAACTCAGACATTTCCTGCACTCACTGTTGATTTTCCTTTTTCTTGGTTGCGCCATGGCTCGCCAAAATGTGCTTATCAATTATGTTTCCCTCAGTTTGGTCGGTTCGTTTTATGTCATAACAGAAAATGCTGCCTAATTGAAGGCACGTGATAGCGACACCCGGTGGTTATTTATTGAATTACGCTTATTTTTGTACAGCGGGCCAGATTCTATTAATATTTATAAAAAGCGTCGCGGGCCGCCACTAAACTGATTGCGGGCCACAGATGGCCCGCGGGCCGTAGTTTCGACACCCCTGCCCTAACCTGACTTCACCAAGTAGGACGTGTTCCTGGATTAACATCTACACTACCTGACAAAAGTCTTGTCGTCGATCCCAGTTGTAAGAGCAACAGATAATAACTTGACTCTTGACTGCATCCCAATCATCACTAATACTGCAGAAGATCTACTGGAACCCGCATTGACCCAAGATTCTCACAGAAATCAGTCAAGTTTGGTGAAGGAAAAATCATGGTTTGGGATTACATTCAGTATGGGGGCGTGCGAGAGATCTGCAGAGTGTCTGCAACATCAACAGCCTGAGGTCTCAAGACATTTGTGCTGCCCGTTACATTACAAACCACAGGAGAGGGCAGATTCTTCAGCAGGATAGCGCTCCTCATACTTCAGCCTCCACATCAAAGCTTCTGAAAGCAAAGAAGCTCAAGGTGCTTCAGGATTGGCCAGCCCAGTCACCAGACATGAACATTATTGAGCATGTCTGGGATAAGATGAAGGAGGAAGCGTTGAAGATGAATTCAAAGAGTCTTGATGAACTCTGGGAGTCCTGCAAGAGCTTTCTCTGCCATTCCAGATGACTTTATTAATGCATTATTGGAGTCATTGCAGAGATGTGTGGATGCAGTCCTCCAAGCTCATGGGAGTCATACACAATATTGATTCATTATCCGCTGCAGCGTGTCTTAATATTCTATAGTGGACATCATTTCTGTTCAGTGGTGAGACTTTTGTCTAAGCAAAGTCAGACCTCACTGTCCTAGTTAAATAATTCAAAATCAAGGCATGGTCATATTTTATTTTGGTAAAATAAGCGTAATCTAGAGGCCTTTACCTTTCATATGAGCCACTTCTGTTGCCAAATGCTAGAAGTCACGTTATTATTTGCTGTTCATAAAACTTGGATAAACGACAAGACTTTCGTCAGGTTGTGCATTTTGATCCTGAAACAACATTCCAATCAGAATAAAAGGGATACATTTATAAGTTTAGGCTTATGGTTAGGTTTATGCACTTCTACATAATAGTTATCCATCTATTATTCCTCTCTGATTTTGGGAATAATTTACAGTTATGGTTAGGCTTAGGGGTAGGGAATAGGTATGATTACATTTTCAAACAAAAATGATGGGTCACACTTTATTGTGATGGTCCGTTTGTTGAATTTAAGTTACATTGCAACTAATTCTCATTAGATTATAAGTAGACCGTTAGGTTGGGGTTAGGGTTGGGGTTAGTGTAAGTTGACATGTACTTGCAAAGTTTCTTATAGTCAGTTAAATGTCTGTTGAATGTCATTATCAGCAGATATTAAGCAGACAGTCTACTAATACTCAAATAGACCATCGAAATAAAGTGTTATCAAATGATGTTCTAGGATCAATATGTTAATCCAGGATCGCATTGTACTTGACAAAATCCTGATGTGTGATTACAAAACTAGTCAGAAACATGATTACAAACATCTGAATGATATTTCAGCTCTAAAAAACGTTTTCTAAAAGATTAGTAAAAAAATTAAATAATTTCTGCTGTTATCTACAGTACTCTTCTTTAGTGACTCTAAGTAGTGAATATTAAACAACTCTGAACTGAACTCAAATATTAATAACTAAACTGACATTTTCAATTTACTATAACCTTCTATGTGAAGCTGCTTTGACACAATTTACATTGTAAAAACGCTATACAAATAAAAGTGAATTGAATTGAATTGAAAAAATACTCACACGCTCCAAACCCTGACAATCACAGGCTTCATTTTCTCACAGATTATTTGTATTTATCATATACAGTCAGAATTATTTTTAATTTAAATATGGCAATATTAATCCACTATATTTCCCAGAGATGGGTTACAGCTGGAGGGGCATCCGCTGCGTAAAACAAATACTGGATAAGTTGGCAGTTCATTCCGCTGTGACGACCCCTGATTAATAAAGGGACTAAGCCGAAAAGAATGAATGAATAATCCACTATAAAGTGTGTGTGGAGCGATCTGTGGTTCAGAACATGCTCATTCAACACAGAGATGAAAATTTATTATGTACGTGATTTATGTAAGACTTCCAACCTAATTTACCATCTATTATTACCACTAGAAAGCTCAGTGGTTAACACTGTCACCTCATAGCAAGAAAGTCACTGGTTCGAGTTTGCATGTTCTCCCCATGTTGTCTCCTCCGGTTTCCCACTCAGTCCAAACACATGCGCTATAGGTGAATTGGAGAAACGAAATTGGCCCTAGTGTATGAGTGTGTGTGAATGAATGTGTATGTTTCCCAGTACTGAGTTGTGATTGGAAGGGCATCCACAGCGTATAACATTGGAATACTTGGCGGTTCATTCCACTGTTGTGACGACTGATCAATAAGGAACTAAGGCGAAAGAAGGAAATATCACTACTAGACATTTATTTACATTTACTCTACGTCCATACCATCGGCTTGTAAATGAACTTGAGTACTCTTTATTTTACCAAATACCACATATATACCATCATGTTATTACTATACTGTTTTATTTATGTGCAATGCTTGAGCAAAACTTGTCAAGTCATGCCAATAATTTCAATTTGAGGGAGATAAATGTTTTATTGTTCATGAATGTATGTTTGTGTGGCAGTATGGCATTTCATTATCAAAGCATCATTCAATAAAGCTTATCAATTTCATTTACAGCTTGTTAAAAAAAACACAAAACTATTAAAACTATGCAGACATTTCAAAACTATGCAGCGTTCATTCACTTTCACTGTGTTAAAAAGACCGTGCTCCAGAGAAGAAAGTCATCCAGGTTTGATTACAGGTAATTTGATTACAGAGATTGTATCTCCCCACAGCCTCAACACACAATGTACTACAGAATGTTACTGACTAAGCCAAGGGCAACATGGATATATCGATTTTCATCATCTTTATATGGATCTGCAGGTAAAATACTATTGATTGTGTGTCAGCTTGTGTTGATAATGAAACACTAAATCGTTCAACATAATCCCTGAAATTTCCAAGCAAACGAATACAGATTAAATACAAATATTTGATAATAAATTGTGCCAAAACCATCCATAGACACACACAGAAGCAAATAAATCACTATTAAGCCAACGTATAAATCAAATTTTAGCAGTGGTGTAAAGTAACTAATTACAAATACTCAAACTACTGTAATTGAGTTGTTTTTTGCAGGAATTTACTGAGTAGTTTTATAAATGTGGACTTTTACTTTCCCTTGAGTACGTTTAGTGCAGTATCGGTACTTTTACTCCACTACTTACCTTCAACCTGCAGTCACTACTGTATTTCTGTCTTGTCTATGGTCATTGTCTAAAGTAGGAAGATCAGTCCTGTGATTCCTGTCCAATTAAATCACACATAGAAAGTAAATCACATCATACTGAACAACCTCAAGACATGGGCGCTTTAGAAATGCAGCAAACCTTTGGGAAACATTAAAAATGTCTAAGAAGACGTCCAAAATCTGCACACGCAATGATCCAGAGACTGTTTATAGACTGCATGTGACTGAAAATGATGGATGTCGACTGTATGATGACTGAAATCACCAAACAGCCTGAAACAATCACTAAATGGAACAAATGAAGAATGGAAGGAAGGGCAAAACAAAAGGAAGGACCAAACAAGGAATGGATGAAAAAATAAATGGAGGAAGGATTCAAGGAAGGAAACAAACTAAGGAAGGAAAGAAGGAACGAATGAATGAATGAATGAACAAAGGACCTAGTGAAGGCAGGAACAAAAATATGGAAAAAAAGAATGAGAGAACAAATGAAGGGCGGAAAGAAGGAAGGACCAAATGAATGAAGGAAGAATTCAAGAAAGGACTGAACAAACTAAGGAAGGAACAAACGAACAAACGAATGAATGAACAAAAGGACCTAATGTAGGAAAGAACAAAAATATGAACGAACGAGTGAACGAAGGAAGGAGGGAACAAACGAAAGAATGAACGAAGGAAGGAACGAACAAATAAATGAACAAAGGGCCTAATGAAGGAAGAAACAAAAATATGAAAGAAAGAATAAGCGAACAAATGAAGGGAGGAAAGAAGGAACCAAACGAATGAAGGAAGAATTCAAGGAAGGACTGAACAAACTAAGGAACGAACGAATGAACGAATGAACAAAGGGAACTAATGTAGGAAACAAAAAAATATGAACAAATGAACAAGTGAACGAAGGAAGGAGGGAACAAAGGAATGAATGAAGGAAGGAGGGAGCAAACAAATAATTGATGGAAGGTTGGAAGGAACGAACGAAAATAGGAAGATCCCTAAATACACCACATGTTGTTTGTGCAGGGATGTGTAAACGTAACATTCTGTAAACGGATCAACTTTTCTACAGTGTAATACTCACTACTCACTACTCTTGAGTACTTCTAAAAGGTCTACTTTTACTCATACTTTGAGTAATATTTGCTACAGATACTTTTACTCTACTTGCGCTACATTTTTGGGCAGGTAATGGTACTTTTACTTGAGTATGATTTTTCAGTGCTCTTTCCACCATTGCTTTTAAGCCAACAGACAGCATCGCTGCTTGTTTGTCATTGCAGTTTTATGGTTACTTTTATGGTGAGATTTTCAAAAACAAGTATGATTTTCTAATAGATTTCTTTAAACTCTTAAACTCCATTTTGGTTCAACTTTGTTCTTTAAAAGTGTTGACCGAGTAAACAAGCTTTCTCTCTGGTTAAAACCAACACAATCTAATAACGCATGCCTCAGAGAAAGAGGGTTTTGACACAAACAGCACACTGCTGGCTCTTGTCCTAAATACTTGCATGTCATCCTTGAATGACCTCTTCAGCATGGAGTGTAAACAATCTGCTTTTAAATGGAGAGAAGCTACCTTGTGTGTGTTTGTTTGCAGAATCTAAAGTATTAAAAGGCAAACGTTTGTTTTCATGCATAGTAGGTTTAATAGCGAAAATCTGCCATGATGACAGATCACAATATTTTACTAGTTATTCTGCAAGAGAGGTTTTAAAGGAATGAAAAAGAAAAAGAAAGACATAATAGTGTGATCTGTTGGACGTAGCACAGTGCTCATTCAGTAAAGGCACAGCTAAACTGATGCGTTTTCAGTCTTGATGTGAATGTGCCTAATGTTGGAGCACATCTGATCATTTCTGGAAGCTGATTCCAGCAGAAGGGGCCGCTGTTAGTAGCTGAAGGCCGATTCACCCTGCTTTGACTGTACAATTTCTAATTTACTTGATCCTAATGATCTGAGTGATCTGTTGGGTTAGTATTCAGTGAGCATATCTGTAATGTTTTGAGGTCCTATAGGCTATTTAGTGATTTATAGACAGTGTTGGGTAAGTTACTTTAAAAAAGTAATTAATTACTAATTACTAATTACTTAATCAATATTGTATTTAAAATACTTTTCTAATTACTGTGTCTGAAAAGTAACTTAATTACTCAATAAGTAACTTAACTAAATACTTCTTGAAATCCCTATAAACCTTGAGTGGACAAATAATACAAATTTAACTCTGTAAATAATAAATACTTAGATAAAACATATGAGTCAAACATGGAATAGTTTAGCCTTTTAGTTTTCTGAATCATCTTTATTATATTCTATTTAAAAAACAAATCTATAATAATTACATGCATAATAATTTTTAGTATGCAATGTAACCTTCTTAAATATTATTCTGTAAATCTATCGATCAGGCAGGATCAGGCAATCTTTACAAAAAAAGCATTATTTTTCGCGGCATTAGAATGAAAGCCCGTGCAGTATGATCGGAAGTGGACAAAAGGCTTAAGATTTATACGGCACGTTCTTGTGTACCTGTGATCCAATCGAGCAAAAGGTGTCTTATTACTCTGTAAACAGAGCAGCATCAGTCATGTTAAATTCGCCGACTCCCTCTGTCACATCTGCGTAGTCATCCTAGCCTTTCTCATAGTAATCTTCATGAACCAGCCTGTGTAAGGTGCGCGATAGCCTTGAAAGAGCCGCGCGTTACAGCACGCAGGCGTGCAATGAGGAAAAATAAATTGATTAATACTGTAATGTTCTTGTCTGGGAATATTTTCATTTGGTAAAACAGCCACTCGCTTCAGCTGAGTCCGACATCTTCCGCTTTATGACTAGCAGCAAACTGGCGCGCGGCGCTATCACATGCATCTGCACTACGATGATTTTAAAGCGCCAGAGTTTACTTTTACCTTTAGAACATAAATTAATACAATTGTGTAAGATTATTCAGCGAGTTTAATTATTTTACAATGTAACGCAGGTACATTATAAGTAACTGTAATTAAAATACCTAAAAATGAACAGAAATTAGTTACTTTACTTTTTCAGTGGAAAAGTAATTTAATTACAGTAACGCGTTACTTAGTAACGCGTTACACCCAACACTGTTTATAGACAAGTAATAATACTTGAAAATCTACTAACTAACTAATTTTCAGTCAGATCACATTTCACACATGATTTGAATCATCAACAGCACCAGATATTCAGTATGCCAAATATCTCACAGATATCGGCGATTCTCTCATATCGTGTCTTTGATAGTTCACACGGTGTGATAGTAACTCACGTGAACAAGCACTGATGTACCTGTGATTTCAAAATCAGTCAATATCGGGCCTAAAATCACACAGTCTGAACTCAGCATAAGTCCTCAACGGAAACAAAGCATCTAATTCTTGCAATGTTTTTGAGATGATGTACGCTGATTTACTTACTGCTAGTATTCAGTTTAAAGTGCAATTTAAAGGCCTAACGAAATTAGGGTAATTTGGTTACCTATAGGAAAGTCCAGACAACAGTGGTTTGTTCTGTAGCCTGGAAAAAAAAAACGAAGGGTGTGAATAATATTGACTTAAAAAAAATAATAAAATAAAATAAATAAATAAATAGAAGATTTTCTCCAGAAGAAAGTTATAAATGAATATAAAACCTTCAACAAAATAATCAAACTAATCAAAAGGGAAAAAACAAGATTATCCTGCTTACCCCATTGACAGATTATTTAGCTTTTTTTTAAGAAAAAACATACTTAATATTGGCATATTATTTCTTAAAACAAAACAATATTTTTTTGCTTGTCTAGAAAATGCTTCATGATTTAAAGAGCCCCTATTATGCAGTAAAAAAGGTCATATTTTGGTTTTGGGGGTCTTCAACAACAGGCTAATATGCATGCAAGTTCAAAAAAAACGTTTAATTTTGTTATATTTATTCATTCATTTTCTTTTCAGCTTAGTTCCTTTATTAATCAGGGGTCGCCACAGCGGAATGAACTACCAACTTATCCAGCAACTTATGCTGCAGATGTCCTTCCAGCTGCAACCCATCACTGGGAAACATCCATACACACTCATTCACACATACACTACAGATAATTTACCTTACCAAATTCCGCGGGGGAAACCGGAGCACCCGCAAACATGGGGAGAACATGCAAACTCCACACAGATATGCCAACTGACCCAGCCGAGGCTTGAACCAGCGACCTTCTTGCTGTGAGGCGATTGTGCTACCCACTACGAGACCTCATTGTCTTATAATACGCATTTACTTTTACCTAATTATCCCAATGACTCTCATATGATTTGTTCAGTGATTCATTTGTTCCCAAACCTCTCCTTCTCGTTAGGCTAATCTGCTGTGATTGGCTGTGACCCAGTCTGTTGTGATTAGTTGACTGGGTTCAAAGTGAGAGAGAGAGAGAAATGATGCATCACAGTTATGAAGTAGCACAGAAAGTGTCACGGTTCACGGATCTGTGTGCTCCTTTCTGTGTGTCTGCGTGTGTGGGTGAGTGTACCTGGTTGGTGCTAGTGTGTTTGTTTGGGTATAATAGCCTGGCTGTCTGGTGCTTCCCTCGTCAGCTGTGCGGTCACGTGGAGGGAATTGCTCAGCCGGCTCGTTAGCATCAACAGCTGTGGCCTGTTATCTCGGCCACTTATACCCAGTGTCTTTGTCATTTCTTTGTCAGTCCGTTGTCCCAACTTGTATTTGTGTCTCCAGGCTCCGTTCGTGTACATGCTGGTGGTGAGTTGCTGTAACCCGCAATCAGGGCCGCTGCTGGCCAAAAGGGTGCCCTATGCGAAATTTTACTGTGGTGCCCCCATAGGAACAAAACCACATAAACATATGTACTTAAACATGTATTTATAATGTATTTAATATGTATTTATATATATATGCATTTAAACACTATTATCTCCATTATTATCTCCACGTACAAAATAGAAGAAATTAGTCTTTTAAAGACAAATTCATGACACCATTAAAACAATGAGCTAGTCAAGCACTCTTCATAATGTGTCTAAACTACTACCAATATGTGGATTTAACTTGCACTATAATCTGGTGACAAAAGCTGACCCTTGCTGTCAGTATAAATCAAAGATATTTGTGGTTTTTAAGAATTAATGAGTGTATTTTCAAACGAAAACTTTGTTAACGTTTAGAAGAAAATAATCATTTATGAATTCATGCAATAACAATGGTTTATGGCCTTTCAGAAATCACAGAATGAGTCAGTTTTGTTATTTCATATAGTAATACAAAAATGAAAAAAACGGCCTAAAACAAACCAATCCACCGATGTTAAGACTAAACAGACTTTATTGTATTTGCAGTGATACAAGCAACAACAGCAGCAATAAGAAATGTGTGGAAATAGACAAAACAATAAACAACTGCAAATTATATATTATGTAATTAAATAATATAACTATATAATAAATAATATATACAGTGAAATTATTGTGCTGTGCTTGTGTATGTAGCTGTTGTACAAAAAGAAGTTTAAAAGTATTGCACAAGTTAATAAAAATAATTGAGTTTGTGTAATTATCAGAAATATGTGAAAGAGGGGCAAACGTGAAAAGTCATAGAACATGTCCTGTCATAGTTTAAAAACAATGCATTGCAGCAAAGCAAGAAGCTGAACCTAAACGACAAAAAATAAGGCAGATTTGGTGCAGCTGTGGAGAAGTTTAAACGTGAGCCTCACTAATTTACTTGAACAACAAAAAATATGTTTTCCAGATCATTGGACGTAAATTAGCTGAATGTGATGCACGTGATTCATTTAGTACTTTTTTTCTCTTCTCGGCTCCAGACTGCTGTTTTCTTTTTCAGATAATAGAGCTGCAACTTTCATCAATTATGATTATATGCTGCTAGCAGCCGCAAAGATAAGTGGACCGGACCGCGCCGCGCCTCGCGTCTATGCGCGTGCACGGAAAAGTTACGTCACTTGTTTGTTTTTGCGTTCGTCATAAAACTATTATTTTAAAATGTATTTAACGACATATTATCAATATATCTTTTATTTACACTCAGTTTATGTTGATATTATTAAATAAATGTTTTAAAAAAAAATCAAGCAACCCAGATGGTGCCCCCTTTTGGAGCTGAGGCCCTACGCAGCCTGAGTACTCTGCGTATAGGGAGCAGCGGTACTGCCCGCAATCTTTGTGGATGTTATCTTCTGTGGCTATTGTCTGCTTCCTGAACTGTTCTTCATGTGATCGTCTATGAGTTTCGTCTGTGACTGTTACTGCCTGCTCTGCTGTCTGGAGTTTCCCTCAGCTGTTAGCTGCATTGTCTCTTTGAGAAGTACCACTGGCCTTCTCCATCGCCTCATTCACGAACTCTGATATATTGAGCCTTGTTGGATTGCATTCTAACATTAAACTCCTTTTTACTTTACTCTCGCATTTGGGTCTCCTTGTGTATCATAACAAGAAAGTATGTGAGAGCCCAATGCAGTAATGCATTAATGCAATGCAGTTCAACACCAGCATATCCCTCTACTCTTAATCCCAAGTAATAACAATGACACACATTTAATATTAATCCACACAGCGGCAATAGTTGGGCGTGCCGCGCATGTGTACGAACGGCTGATGGTGGCCATGGCAAAGACAAACGACAGAGGATCGCGAGTCCAGAAACGCATTACCCCCCTTACCCCTACCCCTTGTTTTGCGCGTTCACGTCAAAGGGTAGTGGTGTCCCAATTCTCTTTAGCTTGAAGGCGTAGGGCTAAGGGCAAGGGGTATACACCCCTTCGAACGAAGATTTTTCAGGACCACACTCAAAACAGAGGGGTAAGAATATTTCCCAGAATACACCTGTCACAGCGGCAGGATAGCTGAACCCGGAAGTAAGGAGATCCACAAATTAGTATTTTTTGTAATTATTACGAATTTTTACGACAAACAAACACATGTTTTGATATACTCATAACCTTTGGGAAACAGTAAAAATGTCCAAGAAGATGTCCAAAATCTGTACACGCAATGATCCAGAGACTGTTTATAGACTGCATGTGACTGAGAATGATGGATGTTGACAGTATGATGACTAAAAAATCACCAAACAATCACTAAATGGAACAAATGAAGAATGGAAGGAAGGGCCAAACAAAAGGAAGGACCGAACAAGGAATAAAAGTAAGGATCAAAGAACTAAATAAATGAAGGAAGGACTCAAGGAAGGACTGAACAAACTAAGGAAGGAAAGAAGAAACAAATGAATGAACAAAGGACCTAATGAAAGAAGGAAAAAAATATGAAAGAAAGAACGAGCGAACAAATGAAGGGAAGAAAGAAGGAAGGACCAAACGAATGAAGGAAGAATTCAAGAAAGGACTAAACAAACTAAGAAAGGAAGGAAGGAAGGAACGAACAAACGAATGAATGAGCAAAAGGACCTAATGTAGGATGGAACAAAAATATGAACGAACGAGTGAACGAAGGAAGGAGGGAACAAACGAATGAATGAAGGAAGGAGAGAACAAACAAATAATTGAAGGAAGGGTGGAAGGAATGAACAAAAATAGGAAGATCCCTAAATACACCACATGTTGTTTGTGCAGGGATGTGTAAACGTAACATTCTGTAATCGCATCAACTTTTCTACAGTGTAATACTCACTACTCACTACTCTTGAGTACTTCTTAAAGGTCTACTTTTTACTCATACTTTGAGTAATATTTACTACAGATGCTTTTACTCTACTCGCACTACATTTTTTACTTGAGTATGATTTCTCAGTACTCTTTCCACCACTGCTGAGGAGATGTCTCTGCATGACAGACTGGCGAATGTCTGATTAACACACTGCTGAATCTCCAATAAGGTAAGTTATAATAAATGTGGATTATGTCTAGAGATGATTGACAGGGGACATAACTAAGGAACATAACAGTCCATTAATAAGTAGTTTTTGTTTTGTTTTTTGGTTTATTTTCTTGTTATTGTTATTATTTCTTTTCCTCTGTATGTTATATGTACACTTAAGAGATATAATTGTCATATTGTAAAGTAGTTTGTCCCAAAGCCTGTATACTCTTCTGTTACACCCTCAAAATGATGTACTTTTTCTTCACAAAAACACATACTTTTAGGACATACACTCAAAATATTAACTCATTGCATGAACTCAATTTAATTGAAGGCAGGATTTCCATCCAATAAATTTGTTTAGCACCAACTAAAAAAAACTATTTACACAATTAAATGCAATTGACTTGGTCCAACATGATTTCGTCAAATAAAAGTTTAAATACATTTGCATTTTTATTTAACTTTAACTCAAAGGTCTGATAATATCATGTATGTCGGTGTTGTACATTTCAAAGTCTCTTAGTTTTATTTAAAGTGATCCTAATGAACTAAGACACATTTTATTGCTCACAGAGCAAAGCAACGAACTGCAGTTTTGCTAATTAAGCTGCCAACACCCAAAGCATGGGTGCTTCTGCAAGGTGGTAATCTCAAAACTCAAAGCATTACATGAAAATCGTCTAAATCTTTAAACTAAAGTGAAGATTAAACTCTGACAAGTCTTTATATTAACGTTAAACACCTAAGGGCCTAAACACCAAACATATTATTGTCAAGATTTCCTTCTCTAAATTCAATCCCAAGCAAAGCATGCTGGGAACTACAAATCCCCTAACCAGGTAGTTGGACCAACACAGTTCCTTCGTGTTGTTCCAACACAAAATGCTTAAGTTAACTTAATGGTTTACAAATTACGTTGACTGAATGTAAAACAAATAAAAAGCCAAAGAAATTACAAGAATTGTGTTGTTTCAGCTCATTTTAAACAGGTAGTTTAAATAAACAGCAGTAAGAATTTTTTTGAGTGTAGGTTATATAGTATATGCAAATCGGGACACAACAACAGCCTTGAGATGCCACTTTTTTTTTACTGGCATCAAGCTTCTATGAGGAAACTTTATCATACATGAAGCCTTTTTCAGTCCACATAAGATTTTTTGGTCACACTTTATTTTGATGGTCCGTTTGTTGAATTTAAGTTACATTGCAACTAATTCTCATTAGATTATAAGTAGACTGTTAGGTTGGGGTTAGGGGT
>CAIGQQ010028844.1:502-23348 GCA_903798035.1 Danio albolineatus | reverse complement strand
TTTGGATTCTACCTCATCATGGAGAAGTGACTTTATTGGCGGTAGTTTTTTGGGGAGTCAGAACTCTTATGCAGCAGTCATGAACGTTTTCAGAACAAAAATACATGTAGAAGTGAAGCGTTTTGGACACTGAATACAGTAGCAGGTCTTCTTTCACGGTCACAGCTTTGGTAACATTTTACATGATGAAGGGGTGTTCAAAAGACTCATAAAACCTTTATAATCATGACAGGCTATGTATTTAAGATTTTGTGCATGCTTATGACAGCTGTTATTAACATCATTAGCTTAGTGTTACATCCCTTTCTGTTACTTTTTAATGGCCAGGGGAGAACGAAAAGGAAAACATTAAGCCAGTTGTAATTATTTCTGCCATTTACAATAGGTAAGGAACAACAAGACACAGACGTCCAATTACAGTTAACTTGTTTATTATAAACAAGCTGTGTATTTTAAATGTTTATGGGAAAACAATGTTTCACACAAAAATAATTAGAAATAAGACAACTATTTTTACAAATGATTAGTTTAACGAAATTTAACAGACATAAGGAGGACAAAGGGAAGGGAATGTGCCAAACAAAAGAAGAGAATAAAACAAAAATCAACTAACTTATCCATTAAACTCTTCCCCTAAAACTACAGAAATAAACATAAAAAGTAAACCTTCAACATCCGACACGTCGTATCTTACCTACACTTTTCTTCCAAAGCAAAACTTACAAATGTGGCACAAATCCGTAACCTAGTGTGCGCAATGTACATCACGTGACAGATCTAACCTATTCCCTCTCCTCTGTCTGGAATAAGATATTCACACTCCAATACTGAAAAGTTTAAGACAAAAACGTTTCAATTTACATGGCAAACGAAGCACACCAACAAAAGTTAAACACACTAATGGATCAAAGCAAAAAGGCAAAGAAACATACGCAGAAAACAAATGTCAAACACAGCTCAAGTTCACACGAAACGCCGGCTATCCCGAACTGATGCGGCGTTTTCCCTATATAGCGCAATGATTGGAGCTCTTCTCAATTGCGTCATCGCATGTGAGTCCGTGTCCCGAATGATTGACATCCAACACAGCCAACTCGCGGATCCTATAAACGCAAAACGAAACCAGCAAAAGCGAAACAACAGTCCCCAAACTGTATAACGTCATAAACGTAACACTCAGTTACGCCATTTCAAATGCAAAGGTGACTGCTTGAGATATCTTTGTTAACATAATCTGTCATAAATCTGTCATAAACATTGTCATTATAGTGTCATTAATATTTTTCAGATCTCTTTTTGTACTCTAATGATTTTGTCGTTAAAATTTCTCAAAAGTTGTCAAATCATTTTAAAACGGCATCGTTAATATTTGATTAATGACATTTTAATGACAAATGCAGTTTCTACCCTGTAGTTGAGGTCAGGAATTATAATAATGGCACTGTTAGCAAAATCATGACGGTTACAATGGCCTTAAGACAGTCATGTTTATGACAGATTTATGACAGAAGTTAACAGAGACATTTCGAACAACATCGTCTTTGCATTTAAAATAACATAAGCTAATGACACTTAAAGGGGTGGTCCAGAGTGTATTTTTAAGGCTTGGTTGTGTTTAAAAGATGCAAAGCAATGTGTGCTCATGCTTCATTAGCAAGTAATCACGTAATTATATGCAACTACTCGGCTAACATGAAAACAACTGTCATATTTCCTAGTTCCACTGAAAGCCCGCCCTCAAGAGGCTCTGATTGGTCAGCTAACATAATGTGCTGTCATTGGCGGATTGGCTCCATGTCACTAGAAAGCATCACGCCTCTACTAGCACGCGCTGCGGCTCTGCTGTGTAAATACTGTCAGTCTGTGGAACTGTCAGCCGTATCAGTTTGAGCCTGAATCAGACAGAAAATGACACAGCTGAACCTCACGCCTGTTCTCTAAAATGACATCTGACAAGTGTCTTTCACATATATTCGGAATAAGCACGTGTAAGTAATATAAAACGTTCTCATATCTTTTGCGAGTTGGTTATTTGAGATGTAGAACGCGGGGAATGCAGGGTCCGCATAGAGAGACACTGAAAGCGTCCGCATAGAGAGACACTGAAAGCGTCCGCAAAGAGACACTGCAGCGCTGGTTTGACTGATAAATATGAAATTGTAGCTAAATCGTTAACGGTGCCAAATGGCGTTTCACATTGTTTACATCCTTGTTTACATCCTCGCTACAACATACCGTTAACGCTAGATACTGTGCATGTAGTTGATCAATTTTAACAAATAAAAATACGTACAGGTTGTCGCTCACAGTCCACAGCTTCGTCTAATACGATTGTAGCTGCTCCTTCTTTGATGAGCTGTATCCGAATCAGCACTGAACTGGGAGAGATTCTGGAAGTTCTCCTTTGTCAAATGCTAGCTATATATTTTTTTATAATTCTCTGGAACTTATGTCCTGTTCTTTGGAAGCCCAAATACAGAAACAGAAGAAGCTCTGTGGAAATAGCAGCATTTGAACAGCATTTTAGCTTTCTCTGCTATAACATTACAGCACCTCTGGCCACTTTGCTGCGCAGGGTGTGTGTGCATAACCAAAAGGGTTCATGAACGCACTAGCCCGGATGTATTTTTTTTTGTAGTCCCCAAACTCCATTCGCTGTAGGCTTTGCTAAGCTAACTCTGTAAAAGCCAATGTCTCCCTTTGCATTGAAGTTTGAGTGTCTTACATTCAGAGATGTTGTTTATGTTCACACAACTACATTACACATCAACTAAAGTTTAATATGATATCGTAGCAGACCACCCCTTTAACGATGGTTGTCATAAACACGCATAAAATCTCTTTGCTATTTATGGAGTCATGTCATGATTATAAAGGTTTCATGTCCTATGAACACCCCCTGCAAATAAAATGTTACCACAGCTTTTATTATGTAATTTACCTAAGCATCTGGAATGCAAAAAATGAACAAGATTTGTTATTTGAATGGTGATGGTGACACTTTTTGTCTTTTAATTTTTTTTTTAAACGTGTTTAGCATTTGGGTCAGCACTAGTTCAGGACTCTGCAAAGAACAACTAATATACAGACTTATGATTGATTATCAGAGAATATCATATTATTTTAACACTAAACGCCCTCTTGAACTGGATAAAGAGTATTGCACTTGCAAACCTGAAGCATTTTCTTCCTTATATAAGTCTATGATTGTACTAACCTTTAATGACGTTCCACCTGCTTCAAATGTTATCACTCGAGTGAATGGGTGTTATCAGCTGGTAGATATGGGGGTCTTCAGCACCTATTGGTAGGCACAGAAGGCTGTTATCATCCATCCACATGGTTAATCAGCTATACCAGTGATTCTCATTCTTTTTTCACCAAGTACCACCTCAGAAAAAAAATGTCTGTCCAAGTACCACCATAATAACTGGTATTGAAGTACAGTTGTGTAGTAGGCCTGATTAAGCAGCTACAGCACTGCACAGTTCAAAAACAAGGCTGATTAATTCTTCTAATTAAGAATATTTATTATTGTCAGCCACTTAAATAAAAGGTTTATCCTATTAAAATCAATTTACCAATCACATCGGTGTTATTGTACACGTCAAAGGGTTAAAAGTGTTTTATTTTTTTTACTTTGATTATTCAGAGATTCCTCTGTGTACCACTAGAAGGAAGCTTATGTAATACTAGTGGTGCGTGTACCACAGTTTGAGAACCACTGAGCTATACTAATAGAGAAGACTCCAGATCTGTTTTTACATTACTGTGATGGTTGGTTTAGGGTTGGGGTAGACGTTAATAAAATATAATTAATGGGAAATTTAATAAGTAATTTTTTGTTAACTTCCTGCAGCAGCCGTATGTGATCTATAGTAGAGCTGAAGGCCCCTACTTTCCCATATCTATCAGTTGATAACCACTGATAACACCCATTCAATCCAGTGATAACATTCGAATCGGCTGGATATTCATACTTGCTTATGGTGGGATATTCGGAAAATTTATAGTAAATCTTATTTGATAACATCCAGTACTTTTGCAGTAATTTGCTTTAATTTTTATGATGTTGTTGTTGTTTTAGTCACATTTTATAATAAGGTTGTGTTATTGACAAATATGAACCAATAATGAGCACATTTTAATCATAATTCAATATTTACTAATGCATTATTAAAATCCAAAGTTGTGCTTTTTAACATTAAAAAAAGCATTGTAAGTGGAATAAACACTGTAATAAATGTGTTCACTGTTTGTTCATGTTAGTAACGACACTGTAAAAAAATATATATGATAAATTTCTCCTGACAGCATAGGTTTTTAGTTCTTTGTAACTTATTAAACTAAGTTAATCATGCTCTAACTTAATTTTATAAGTTACGCTAGCAGTTTTAAGTCAGGTTAACATAATATAAGTTCAATGGACTCAAAGGGTTAATTTGATTCAATTTGATACAACGTTTAAGATGATGCAACCAGTGATGCAACCTTATTATAAAATGTCAGTGTTTTTTATATATATAAATATAATTCTCGTCCATTTATTGAGGCGTCCACGAATGGACTTTTCTTGTGGGAGATGGTCTGTTACACTGTACACTATAATACGAGATATGCTTTTTCTTTTTCTTAATAAAATGAATTTATGACATTCTGAACTCTGCTTCTTTCATCTGCGACTGAGAATCGGTGTTCACAGACGGATCGTTGAATAATTATAGTGACATTTCCAGCTGGGAAATCATCAATCATGTATTAATCAGCAGCTAATGGGGCTGGATTCATTGTTTTTCTCCTTTCGCGCAAGGTCAAAGTAAATTATAGGATTTTTGGATCGCTCCTACATTGCTGTTGACTTACTTAGCTTGTCAGCAGTGTTACAAAGTTGCACTTGGGAGAACCTGTAACTTTCAGATCTTTCGAATATTTAATGAATTATGTTCTTAAATATTACATTTTTTATTGTTTGTTGTGATGTTGTTGTGTTGGTTGAAATATGAAATGGGGGTTTTAAGCATCAAAACATTCACGTGTAATACAGTTTTATTTATTTGGATTTGTAACACATGCTGTTTATTTATAAAAAAAAATTGTTAAATATTTTTCTATGATTTCCATTAATAACGTAAACTCACTGGCCATTTTATTAGGTACACCTGTTCAACTTTCTTATCAGCCAATCACATGGTCAAGACGATCTGCTGCAGTTCAAACTGAGCATCAGAATGGGGAAGAAAGGTGATTTAAGTGACTTTGAACGTGGCATGGTTGTTGATGCCAGACAGGCTGGGTCTGAGTATTTCAGAAACTGCTGATCTACTGCTGATCGCACAAGCATCTCTTGGGTTTACAGAGAATGGTCCGAACAAGAGGAAATATCCAGTGAGCGGCAGTTCTGTGGGCACAAATGCCTTGTTGATGCCAGAGGTCAGAGGAGAATGGCCAGACTGGTTCCAGCTGATAGAAAGGCAACAGTAACTCAAATAAGCACTCGTTACAGCCGAGGTCTGCAGAAGAGCATCTCTAAACGCACAACACGGCCAACCTTGAGGCGGATGGGCTACAGCAGCAGAAGACCACACCGGGTGCCGCTCCTGTCAGCTAAGAACAGGAAACTGAGGCTACAATTCACACAGGCTCACCAACACTGGACAATAGAAGATTGGAGAAACGTTGCCTGGTCTGATGAGTATCGATTTCTGCTGCCACATTCAGATGGTAGGGTTGTTAACCATGTCCATCCCTTTATGACCACAGTGTACCCATCTTCTGATTGCCGCTTCCAGCAGGATAACGCACCATGTCAAAACGTGAATCATCTCAGACTGGTTTCTTGAACTTGACGATGAGTTCACTGTACTCAAATGGCCTCCACAGTCACCTGAAGTCAATCCAATAGAGCACCTTTGGGATGTGGTGGAAAGGGAGATTTGAGGAAATGGAATAGGAAGTTGGATATTTTTAATTATCTTATTTTTTTCTGAAGAAAATATTAGTGGTTTCTTAGTGGAGACTCTTAGGGTGTTGCTTTGCAATTTCTAAGGTTTTTCTGAGTTGTGCAGTTGCTAGGGGCTTGCTCAAAGGGATAGTGCAGGCAAAATTTTAACCCACGTGTTTTCCTAAACTGATTTGACCTTTGTATTTTGTGCACACAAAAATAATCAGTTTTAGACCTGAATGACTTTAAAAGTAGGGAGAGTTTCAGCATTATGTAAATGACTTTTACCACAGAAACAAAAAAAGTTTAACATATTTATCGCAAAAATGAGAGTGAGATTTATTTGTAACCATAAGTTAGGCCATTTAAAAAAGCTACTAATTATGACTTATAAATTGAGGATTTGTCTCAATAATATGAGTGTGTCTAAGGGTGCAGTTCTGCATCATTATCATTAAAGGTTTATCATGTGTTTTAAACTGTGACAATTATTATATGATTGTATGTGTTTAAAAGCAATGAGACTTAAAAGAGCATTTAATCCCCTTGTTAAGTGCGACGTCACACAAATTGGCTTCCGCGTCCAAGCGCTCTATCAGACTTAGGCATGGGACAACCGCGGTATCAAGGTATACCGCGGTTTGGAAAAGTCAAGGTTTAATACCGCCAAAATTTTCTCCTATACCGTTCCTAAAGTATCTGTAAGATTTTTTTAATTTACATTTTCTTTTGTTTGTTTTTTAGGAGTAAATTGCAAAGAAGTCTGTGTTTTTAAAACAAACGAAGACAGCAGGAGTCAATGATTCACTTGAATTATTTAGCCTGACATGTTTACTGCTCCAAATTATTTTAAATGTTTCTCAAAATAAAATATATTGTGTTCAAAGGGCAAAAAGGTTTTGTTTTTTAGCCAGACATTAAAAAGGAATATATTTTAGAGCAGTAAACATATGACATACCGTCATACCGTGAAACCGTGATATTTTTATCCAAGGTTATCATACAGTCAGAATCTTATACCGGCCCATGCCTAATCAGACTGTAAGAGAGACTCATCAAATGGTAATAATAAACTTTTACAAAGGGATGTAATACTTTCGAAAAATCACAATCGCAATATATATCTATGCCTAATATCCGATGGCCAGAAAGTGATTTTTTTATAAATCGTTAAAATTTTGGTATTTGTGATGCAGCAAACTCAGAGACTGTTGTGTACAGCATGATTTTATATAAACTTCACATTAATGTGTGATAGGACTAAAAAGTGGTCATAAACGAACATTTTCTTAATTCAAATGAGTAGCGGCTTGGACCTGGAAACAGTATTGCATACGTCACCGATACGGCTTAACAAGCTGATTAGGTTTTTGACTCCTCCTGTAGCCTCTTTAGTACAGAATTTAGCTCATTTTTGTGCTATTTAAAATGTAAAAAGCAAACAAACAAAAAAACAAAAACTATTGTAGTTAACAGTTCTGCTGCTTGCAGAAAGTGCTTTTGTTATTAATATTATGGACTGCTTATTATTTTTGTGGTGAGCTTATGAATTCTTCAGTTTATAGTAATACTGTGTGCATTGATAATTCAATCGTCTAAAGTTCGTGCATTCAATATTTGTTTCTCACTTCTGCCACATTGTAAAAAAATGTTGGGTTTCACAATCGATTGTGTTTGGGACAACATGAAGAAATCAAGTTTACTTATTTGTTTTTACTAATGTAAGTGTAATGAACATGAAGCTATTAAGTAGTCCCCCCAAAAACCTTAAGAATTGTGTTGTTTCAGCTCATTTTAAATAAGTAGTTTGATCGAACAACAAACTAACATTTTTGAGTGCAATGTGGATCAGTTATTTCGATGACCACCCTCAATTTAAGCTTCTCATCAGATTTTCTGGCAAATCCAATGCCCTCTACAATCTAAAGTGCCCCTTCTGCCACATTGTAAAAAATGTTTGGGTTTCACTATCGATTGTGTTTGAGACAACATGAAGGAATAAAATTTACTTATTTGTTTTTACTAATGTAAGTGTAATGAACATGAAGTAATTAAGTAGTCCCCCCAAAAACTCAAGAATTGTGTTGTTTCAGCTCATTTTAAATTAGTAGTTTGATCAAACAACAAACCTAAACTTTTGAGTGCAATGTGGATCAGTAATTTTGATGACCATCCTCAACTTCAGCTTCTCATCAGATTTTCTGGCAAATGAAATGCCCTCTAGAATCTAAAGTGCCCCTTCTTCCCACCACCACTGTAAATACACCTTAAAGGGACAGTTCACTTTAAACTAACATATCAAATCAAAAATTAAAGGTTTTTTAATTTTTGGATGAACTGTCATTTACTTCCTTCAACAGTTGTTTTAGGTTATAACTAGGGCTGTCCAAAAATTAATCGTGATTAATCACATCCAAAATTAAAGTTTAACATAATATTTGTGTGTGTACTGTGTATATTTTATTATGAATATATAAATACACACATGCATATACTTGATAAAATGTTGGTTTATATTTAGACATATGAAAAATATATGTGTATGATACAAATTTTACATTTGAATATGATGCAACTACTTTGATGTAACTTTTTTATATATAGTTTTGGCTTCAATGAATGTGTTTATCACATATACATAATAAATATATATAACACACACACATATTATGTCAAAACAAACTTTTATTTTGGATGTGATTAATCACGATAAATTTTTGGACAGCCCTAGTTATAACACAAGTTATCACATATGTATGCATACAGTGTGTGAGATGAATTGTGATAGGGTTTGTGTTTTTTCTGAATCCCTAACCTTAGCATTAATAAAGCCAGAATTACTACTATGCAGACAGACTTTCCAAAGTTATATGCTTCCATGGAGACGCAACACTGCTTTTAGCAAATAAAGACAAAGATGTCAGAATATGGCTCAAACAGAAGGAAAGCAAAAGCTCTTCTTATGAATGTAGCAGCTGGTGGAAAAATGGTCAAATCACTGAGAGTTTAAGCCAAGAGTTTTTTTTTTTTTTTTTGCAATAATACAGAGATTCTGTAAGTCTATTTATTTATTTAAATAAAAATAATCATTGATTGAAAAGTACATACAGTGGGGGAAATAAGTATTGAACATGTCACCATTCAGAGAAAGAAAATCAAGCTGTAAAATGGCCCAGCCAATCACCTGATCCGAATCCAATAGAACTTATGAAATAAAGCTCAGATTTGACAGATAAGACCCACAGAACCATCAATATTTCTACACACTGTTTAAGTCTGTAAAAAACATACACCTGAGCAATGCATGTGACAATGTATGCACTGTAAAAAATAAAAAAAAATCCATAATCCGGAAAAAACCCCGTAAAATAACAGCCGTTAAATTACAGAAATTTACCGTAAAATAACAGATATTATATTACAGAAACTTCCTTAAATTTAAACTTCTGGTAAATTTCTGTAATTTAATATCTGTTATTTTACGGTAAATTTCTGTTATTTAATATCTGTTATTTTACGATAAATTTCTGTAATTTAATATCTGTTATTTTATGTTTTATGTACCCCAGCTGCCGGAAATAAACCGTAAAATTACACATTTTTTTTGACAGTGTGCCATAATCAAAAAAAGCCTTTTGGACAAAATATTAAACACATTTCAGTAGTGCAGTGCTTTCTTCTTGTGTCATTTCATTGTTATTACACATAATCATTACACATAATCAATCAAAACAGATTTGTTTTATTTTTAAGTTTGTATGTTTGGGTTTTTACCAAAATCTGGTTCAATTCCATGTCAACAGCTCCTTTAGAAATATTATTCCCAGGAAAGAAAACATGATGTGTTCAATACTCATTTCCCCCATTACATGCAAATTGCAAACTTAGTGAAAGACTTTCAACATTTTCTTTTAAACAACAAGAACAAGAGAAGACAACATAATAAAAATAAATAAATGATAAAATAATGATAAATAAATTCAGTTCATTCAATGGATTCATTCAATGGGCAAATTTAGAATCAAATTGAAAATATGTTATAAGGGATGTCATTTATCATAAAACTAGCCATAACTACCATTTTAATCAAAACAGTTCTTCAGAAAATCAAAGCAAATTAAGGAAAATCCTATATGACCTATTTGACTTCTTTCAGAAAAGAGTCTATTGACGATATAGTGCATTCTGAAAGTATTCATGGTGCTTCACTTTTTCCACTTTTCCTCAACATTCTACACACAATCCCCCATAATGACAATGTGACAAAAGATCTTTTGTTGTTGCAAATTTATATATATTAAAAAAAAAAAAGCCCTGAAGAATCACATGTACATCAGTATTCACAGCCTTTGCTCAATACTTTGTTGATGCCCCTTTGACAGCAATAACAGCCTCAAGTCTTCTTGAATATGATGCCACGAGCTCGGCACACCTGTCTTTGGGAATGTTTGTCCGTTCCTCTTTGCAGCACCTCTCAAGCTCTATCAGGTTAGATGGGAAGCGACGGTGTACAGCCTTTTCATTTTCATTGTTCAATAGTATTTAGGTCTGGGCTCTGATTGGGCCACTCAAGGACATTCACTGAGTTGTTGTGAAGCCACTCCATTGATATTTTGGTGGTGTGCTTTGAGTCATTGTCCTGCTGGAAGATGAACCGTCGCCCCAGTCTGAGTTCAAGAGCACTCTGAAGCAGGTCTTCATTCAGGATGTCTCTGTACATCGCTGCGTTCATCTTTCCCTCTATCCTGATTAGTCTTCCAGTTCCTGCTGCTGAAAAACATCCCCACAGCATGATGCTGCCACCACCATGCTTCACTGAAGGGATGGTGTTAGCCTGGTGATGAGCGGTGCCTGGTTTTCTCCAAACGTAACACCTGACATTCACTCCAAAGAGTTCAGTTTGAGTCTCATCAGACCAGAGAGTTTAGCTTCTTATGGTCTGAGAGTCCTCCAGATGACAAACTCCAGGCTGAGGAGAGGCTTCCGTCCGGCCGCTCTACCATACAGGCCTGATTGGTGGATTGCTGCACAGATGGTTGTCCTTCTGTGAGCTTCTCCTCTCTCCACAGAAGAACGCTGGAGCTCAGACAGAGTGACCATCAGGTTATCTTCTCCCCCGATCACTCAGCTTAGATGGCCGGCCAGCTCTAGGAAGAGTCCTGGTGGTTAAAACATCTTCCACTTACGGATGATGGAGGCCGCTGTGCTCATTGAAATTTTCAGAGCAGCAGAAATGTTTCTGTAACCTTCCCCAGCCTTGTGTTTCGAGACAGTCCTGCCTCGGAGGTCTACAAACAATTCCTTTGTCTTCATGCTTGGAACAGGCCAAAATTTCGTCACATTTTATTTTAAGCTACTATTTTCACTATTAATAAACCATTAACTATGACTTTTGATAATGGTCAAATATTATAAGTCATCTTGTGAAATTATATCCACATCGCAATCTCGAATCGCAGACAAACAAAATATTGCAATGTCAGTTTTTTCCAATATCGATATAGCCCTAATTCCCATAGAAGAAGTGAAGTAGCGAGCAGATTCTGTAAGTCTAAGCATACCCACTATAAGAGATAACAGCTTTCCTCTGATTGGCCCGAATAACTAAATAATCTGTTTAAGTGTACTGAACGTGTGTAATCCACAGTTTGCACGTGGACGTGACCGAACCTGGCCTCTCCGGATCAGCGCTGAGAGGATCGAGCAGATAGGCTGATGTCTTCATGATAGGCGTGAGTGCTATTGACGGAGAAAGTGTGTGTGCAGTGGATGACTGGCCTTTAGCTCTGTCGCAGCCATCCATTGGATTAGCCGAGACCACAGGGAAATGGGATTATGGGATTTGCGGCTGCTGATACCCGACCTCTGACTCTCACCTTCCCGCTCTCACGTTTCCTCTCACGCTGGTGTTCCTGTAACCCGCAGTCAAACACACACCGCTGAGAGCCCGGCAGGAGTTTGAGAGGGAATCTACAGGTTTTGGGATCGCATTAGAGCGGGGGATAAATCAAGCTTCTTTTATTGTGTGGTTTTGCCCATGAAAAATTGGATTTTTGTTGGTGGTTTGGCCTGGTGATTGGTGCATATGCCTAAAGGGATCCTGTTATACTTTGTACACTTTCAGCTTAACACTTATACTGCTGTTTGAGCAATACAAACATACTCAATGAAAGTCTCTTTAGAATTAGGCTGGGCGATATGCAGTGGTGGAAAGAGTACTGAAAAATCATACTCAAGTAAAAGTACCATTACTTGCCCTAAAATGTAGTGCAAGTAGAGTAAAAGTATCTAGTAAATATTATTCAAAGTATGAGTAAAAAGTAGACCTTTTAAAAGTACTCAAGAGTAGTGAGTAGTGAGTATTACACTGTGAAAAGTTGATGCGTTTACAGAATGTTACGTTTACACATCCCTACACAAACAACAAGTGGTGTATTCTTTATTTTCGTTGGTTCCTTCCAACCTTCCTTCAGTTATTTGTTTGTTCTCTCCTTCCTTCCTTCATTAATTTGTTCCCTCCTTCCTTCATTCACTTGTTCGTTCATATGTTTGTTCCCTTCTACATTAGGTCCTTTTCGTTCATTCATTCGTTTATTCATTCCTTCCTTCCTTAGTTTGTTCAGTCCTTCCTTGAATTCTTCCTTTATTTGTTTGGTCCTTCCTTCTTTCCTCCCTTCATTTGTTCGCTCATTCTTTCTTTCATATTTTTGTTCCTTCCTTTATTAGGTCCTTTGTTCATTCGTTCGTTCCTTCCTTCTTTCCTTCCTTAGTTTGTTCAGTCCTTCCTTAAATTCTTCCTTCATTCGTTTGGTCCTTCCTTCTTTCCTCCCTTCATTTGTTCGCTCATTCTTTCTTTCATATTTTTGTTCCTTCCTTCATTAGGTCCTTTGTTCGTTCGTTCATTCCTTCTTTCCTTCCTTAGTTTTTTCAGTCCTTCGTTGAATCCTTCCTTCATTTATTTGATTCTTTGGTCCTACTTCCATTCCTTATTCGGTCCTACCTTTTATTTGGCCCTTCCTTCCCATTCTTCATTAGTTCCATTAAGTGATTGTTTAAGGCTGTTTGTCTGCAAAGTAGTGACTTGAGGTTGAAGGAAAATAGTGGAGTAAAAGTACCGAAACTGCACTAAACATGTACTCAAGGGAAAGTAAAAGTCCACATTTATAAAACTACACGGTAAATTACAATTCCTGAGAAAAACTACTCAATTACAATAGTGCAGAGTATATGAATTAGTTACTTTACACCACTGGCGATATGACAGAAATGATCTTATATCACTATAGCGATAACAATATAACAATATTAAGCCTTTTCTGAACTTTCTGTACTAATTGTTTATATAAATTGACCACAGATTCTTTTTTGCATTTTAAAATTATACACTACCTGACAAAAGTCTTGTCGTCGATCGCAGTTGTAAGAGCAACAAATAATAACTTGACTTCTAGTTGATCATTTGGAAAAGTGGCTGAAGGTAGATTTTTTTTCTGATGAATCATCTGTTGAACTGCATCCCAATCATCACCAATACTGCAGAAGACCTACTGGAACCAACATGGAGCCAAGATTCTCACAGAAATTAGTCAAGTTTGGTGAAGGAAAAATCATGGTTTGGGATTACATTCTGTATAGGGGTGTGCAGAGAGATCTGCAGAGTGTCTGCAACATCAACAGCCCGAGGTATCAAGACATTTGTGCTGCCCACTACATTACAAACCACAAGAGAAGGCAAATTCTCCAGCAGGATAGCGCTCCTTCTCATTCTTCAGCCTCCACATCAAAGCTCCTGAAAGCAAAGAAGGTCAGGGTGCCCCAGGATTGGCCAGCCCAGTCACCAGACATGAACATTATTGAGCATGTCTGGGGTAAGATGAAGGAGGAGGCTTTGAAGATGAACCCAAAGAATCTTGATGAAATCTGGGAGTCCTGCAAGAGCTTTCTCTGCCATTCCAGATGACTTTATTAATAAAGTTATTTGAGTCATTGCAGAGATGTATGGATGCAGTCCTCCAAGCTCATGGGAGTCTTACACAATATTCATTCATTATCCACTGCACCATGACTTATATTCTATACTGGACATTATTTTTGCAAGACTTTTATCTAAGCAAAGTCAGAACTTACTGTTCTAGTTAAATAAATCAAAATCAAGGATGATCATATTTTATTTTAGGAAAATAAGCATAATAGAGGCCTTTGCCTTTCATATAATCAACTTCTGATACCAAATGATCAATTAGAAGTCAAGTTATTATTGGTTGCTCCTATAACTTGGATAGGCGACAAGACTTTTGTCAGGTAGTGTACTCAAAACAAAACAAAAAAAACTAAATTTCAAAACTTTATGAAAGAATATGATTGCTCAACATAAAATGTTTTATTAGCAAATGCTAGTAAATGGAAATGTTAGTTAATGCTAAATGTATTGTAAACATTGTAGTTTCATATATTATCATATACGTTACAAAAATAATCATGATTAAAATTTTGGGTAACACTTTAAGTACTGAGTCTTATTATTGGCTAGTGGCTTATCACCTGCCTACTATTTGGATATTAACTGTATATTCATATTTATAAATTACACCTTCTGAATGATCTTATACGTCCCTAATCCCATCCAATCCTTAAGCCCAACTACTACCTTAATAACACTTATTGAGCAGCAAATTAGAAATGTGTTGAGGCAAAAATCATAGTTAATGGTTTATTAATTGGGACAAATATGACCAATTATTGACCTGATCCTGACATATAGTCAATAACGTCAAAACTCATGCAAGATTTTCTCCTTAATTTCTTAACTTTTTGGATACATGTTCCTTTAAAATGGGACCAGATGATTCAGGCTTCAGATCCTGCTGGATACACGCCACAATTGTAACGTTTTTATTCCATAAACCTCTTATGAAAAAAATCTGCTTCCTGTAAGCAGTGGCATCCAAGTTAATTCTCTCATTCAGGTAAAAACAAGTCTTGGCTTCTTCTCAATGAGTTTTATGCCAAAGATTGCAGTGCATGCAGGGAAATCTGTGCATTCCGGATCTTTGGTTGAAACCCAGCCCAGACAGGTTCGCCCACAGCAGTAACCTCCTGCATTTATGGGAACGGCAATATATTGAGTAAGTGGCATAAATGTGATGAATTCTGTTGTGCTTGTGTGTTGCAGTTGCTGGGAGCTGCATTCCTGGGTATTGGACTTTGGGCCTGGGCAGAAAAGGCAAGTTGGAAACACGAATACAGAGTAACACAGCGATCGGTGCCTCGTGCCTCAAATTCCTAATATTATTATCCATGCGGTTGCTTGAGCAACATAATCATAGACATAAACAGAATACAATGGTGCACTTTACAAGTGGGAACTACCTACAAATACCCTTCTGTCTTGTTCGGCTTATTAGTTTAAATGTGCTAAATTGAATATTTAAAGAAAAAAATGTTCTGTCCATGTTTTAAGATGCTCATTTGGCCAAATGCAAAGCAGTTTTTTCTTCTGATGTCTGTATTTTGCCTATTAAAGTGACAGATTACCCGAAAATTAACATTCGGTCCCACTTTATATTGTCGCTTATACCTGCACCAGATATACCTGCACCTTATAACTTACATGGTAATTAGATGTGTAAGTAGTACGTAACTACAGTGTATGTACACACTGGTACATAGTATTTACTTGTGTAATACTGGTGTAACTACACTCATGTAACAACCCACTGAATAGTATTTGTAAGTACAAATGTGTAACAGGACATTGGTAACAACACTAGGAAAGTCCACATCTGTAACAAGAGTTATGTAAGTGCATTGTGTAACAACAATATGTACTTGGAGATGTTTTCCCACTTCCACACCTATTTGCAGATCATGTACTTGGAACACTGTATGGCAGAACTAATGCTGCATTTCACCTTGTGATACCAGTGTACTTACATGGTAAATCCACAGGAACGGTCCACTCAATATAAAGTGAACACAATATATTTAATTTTAGGAAAGATTTTAAATATTTTAGAACAGTAAACATGTCAGGCTAAAGGCTGATTTATACTTCTGCATTAAGCAAAATAAAAATTATGCAATCATTAACTTACTTGTTCTAAACCAGTTTTAATAACTTTAACAGATAACTAATAGCTTTTAACAGTTAAAATTATTATACATAAACATATTAAACCTGCAGTTATATAGTATATAGGTGATGTCTTTTTAATGAAGAATAAAAATACATATATGATCAGTCAGTTTTCTTAAGGCAGGTTTGGAAAATGTTAAATTACAGGCACTTTTTGCTTTAAAAACAAATTGGAATATGCTTGAAATCTCCTTGAATAGAAAACAAACGTAATTTGCTCACATTCAACACCTTTAGTCTGGTGCTTTTTTTCTGTGATTAACATTTAGCAAATTAAGAAGGAACCACTTTATTAATTATTTACACGGAGCTACCAAGATGTTCCTTAATCGGCTGACATTAATACAAAGTGCCTTATGGCCTACACGTGTCTTTTAGCAGAACAATCAACGACTCAAATGGAGCAATTTCCAGGCTATGAATCAGCCAATTGACTTCTAGATTCATTAAGTCGCCTCGAATTAGTGTGAAGAAATTACGTTCACCTTTCATGCATGAATGCATAACAGCGAGGGTGACCTTTTCTGACAAATCAAGAAAGAGAGAATGGTGACGATAAATACAAAGCCGTACTGAGCTGCACGGCACTGCAAACAAAAATATAACAGAGACATAAAACTGCTATGGATATGAATAAAAGATGCCTCGCATATGCTCTCAAATGTCATGGTTTAATGGTATTAAAGGAACAGTTAACCAAAAAAATACAAATTCTTCATAATTTATTCACTTGTTACAAACCTGAGTTTTTATATACTGAATAATGTTGATATACTGATATACTGAAGAATGTTGAACGTATTATTTTAATGTATTGTTAACTTGTAGGAATGTTGTGAGTATCATTCATGCACTCATTTTTCTGTTCGGCTTAGTCCCTTTATTAATCTGGGGTCGCCACAGCGGAATGAACCGCCAACTTATCCAGCGTATGTATTACACAGTGGATGCCCTTCCAGCTGCAACCCATCTCTGGGAAACATCCATACACACTCACTCACACTCATACACTACGGACAATTTAGCTCTGGCGATGTCTGATTATTTCAGTCTCTTTCCTGCAGTGTGATTCAGTTACAAGAAGCATTAAACCAAGAACCAATAGAAACTCTGAATCTGATGACACAATCAGCACGAAAACTTCAATTCAGCATGGGGGAATGTCAAAACAGCCTTTTTTTTGCTGGTTTAAATATTGAGGCATACTGTGAGCAAAATTACTAGAGGTGTAAACCTACAGTAGTGTCACGGTTTGGTTCGGTTACGATTATCATGCCATCGATTTGGTTCAATTCGATATCACGGTGCTTTGACGATGCTTTCCATACACAGTTTTATATTTTCTTCACGTCACAGTAATTCTTGTATTAAAATGTATAAATATATTTATATACTATTTCTAACACAATTTTGTCCTTTAATACAAGCAGTCAGATATATAAACTGTACCTTTAAAAACTCACGTACATGCACAGAACAACATAACAGCATTTATAGCTAATAAACAAATGTAAATATCCCGCTCACTCTCTGAGCCTTGTCTAGTGAGTTCGTTCTTACACCCCTACGATTGGTCACACGCTCAACAGGAAGGGCTGTGATTGGCTCTAACGCTCTGGCACTGTTCATCGATGATAAATACTGATAAACGGCAGCGGCGATCACAGCTGATCCATGATAGACGTGGAGGAGAAAACTCTGAGAAAAACACGCAGACACGCACTCGTGTCTGTATCCAGAAGTATCGCTGTAACCGCAGAGAGGAGAGGAAAAGTTACACCAGCAGGTCAGATGGGCCAGAGAGAGAGAAAAGGGGTACTTTCATTTTCTCAATGGCAGTAAAAATAGGGGCTTCTGCTGTAAGTGTCAGTGAAAGTCCAGCAAAAACACACGCTGGGAAATTGTGCACAGTTTCTTAGTTTTTAAGTAGTTTGAGCGTTGTAAACACTCGCTCTCGCCTCCCTCGCCATAGTAAGCTACGGACACACATGGCGCAAATGAGATAAATGACGTCAGTACATAATAACCGGTTATGATCTATTACTGAACCGATACCGAATTGTCTGTATCACGGTGCACCAAAGAAACAATTAATTTTGACATCCCTTAAAATCACCACTACTATTTGTTTATGTTTGCCATGAGGTATAATTTCATAATGTGGAATAGTGAAAGTGTGGATGATGTCAAACTCCAGGTGTGTTTTCTTGCGTGTCCGGTTTTGGCGCATCTTCATAGTTGTTCTGTCTTACAATATGACAACTGAGCTCTCCTAGTATGACGTGGAGATCATGTTTCTGCAGTCTGACATGCTTTATTCTATGGGGTCTTAAATTTCAAAAACAAAAAATCAGGCCTTAAAGTCTTAAATTCTCTGAAATATTGTCTTGTAGGTCTTAACTCATTTTAAATAGGTCTTATTTTTCTTATGTCCATGTAAATCTATCCCATTGGGCCAACGCCCATCCCATCATCAACAATAAAACCTTTACAAACTCTGTTTATCATAAGTCTATTAAACAATATGGTTTGATTATCTTCCATGCAATAAAATCTGCTGAAATGTGCAGTATGTAAGTTTGACACCCGATGGTTGAACTAGATATTGCAGCCCTGGTTCAAAACACACGCAAGAGCAGGTTGCCTGATTGACGACACCAACACGAGCGACCCTGACTATTGAGCCTAAAGACTGATTAAAATCATGTTTACCATATAAAAGGAGTTTTTTGAAATGTCTATTTTGGAAACTGCTTCGATTTCTTGCAGCTGAACAAACATAAATAAATAAAAATAAACTGCTTGAAATTGAACTTTAAAACTGTGACTGAGAGCAAGCCAACAAATCAGTGATTCAGCATGTGCATTTAATATTGATAAAGAGGTTTATTATGTATTAATTAGATAATAAACCTCACCATTTCGCTGGAGTGCAGTGAGTGCACTATTCTGTGCTTCTGAATGGCTGTATTTAAATTTCTGTTATGTTTCGTCTAGTGCAAACAGCCAAATTGCTTATTACTGTAAATCTCGTCATTTAGCGTGTTGTTACAATGTAACCTTCTCACCTAATGTTTACGTTCGTAATATTTATAATATTTGCTAATTAATAATCGCCTTATGTGTTACTCTGAATCTGTGTCTCATTTCAGTTAAAATGCTTTTAAAAAACTAAAAACTGCTTTTATTCCAGTCGAAATAAAAAAAAAGAGTTTATTCAGAAGAAAAAAATATGGTAAGAAATACTGTGAAAATTCCTGAATCTGTTAAACATCCATTCATTCATTTTCCTTCGGCTTAGTCCCTTTATTCATCCGACTCACCACAGTGGAATGAACTGCCAGCTTATCCAGCATATGTTTTACACAGTGGATGCCCTTCTAGCTGCAACCCAGTACTGGGAAATATCCACACACACTCATCCACACACATACACTATGGACAATTTAGTTTTATTCAATTCACCTATAGCACATGTGTTTGGAAACCAGAGCATCCGGAGGGAACCCATACGAACAAGGAGTGAACATGCAAACTCCACACAGAAATGTCAACTGACCCAGCTGAGGCTCGAACCAGTGACCTTCTTGATGTGAGGCGACAGTGCTAACCACTGAGCCACTGTGTCGCCCTCCTCTGTTAAACATTGTTTTGGAAATATTTGAAAAAGAAAGAAAAAAATCACAAGAGGGCGAATAATTCTGACTTCAACTGTACAGCTTTGTTTGTATTCACTCCCCTGTGGTCAAAAGCCTGCTGTTTCTCAGGTCTGATATTGAATTTGTGGAAATCCAAACGTGAAAAACATGAAACAGCATCAGTGGCAGGTGGTGCAGGATTGCGAGGTCAGGATGTGAAGTCAGCAGCTCTGTCTGGTGTGTTTGCTCTACAGGGAGTGCTGTCCAACATTTCCTCCATCACGGATCTGGGCGGCTTCGACCCCGTCTGGCTCTTCATCGTTGTAGGAGGGGTGATGTTCATCCTGGGGTTTGCAGGATGCATCGGTGCTCTGCGGGAGAACACTTTCCTGCTTAAATTTGTGAGTTTTTGCAATGTTGTGAATTCTCTCTGTGTTTCAATTCCTAAAGCCTTTAGAAACTCTAATAAGGTCATGTTTCAGAAAAGGAAACACTTTTGCAGAACATGTGGAGTTGGTCGACTTCTTTAGGGTAATGAAAAATGCTCCTGATTTTGTTTCTACTCAATATCTCTCCACTAAACAAAATAGCATTCATTCATTCATTCATTTTCTACCGCTATTCCGGGGCCGGGTCACGGGGGCTGCAGTCTTACCATCTTAGGAGAGAACCCCAGACACTTCCTCCAGCTCATCCGTGAGGATCCTGATCGTTCCCAGGCTAGTCGTGAGACATAGTCCCTCCAGTGTGTCCTGGGTCTTCCCCGAGGCATCCGAAACAGATGCCCGAGCCACCTCAGCTGACTTCTCTCGATGTGGAGGAGCAGCGGCTCTATTCAGAGCTCCTCCCGGGTGACAGAGCTCCTCACCCTAATGATAAGTGTTTGCCCTGCCACTCTGTGAAGGAAACTCATTTCGGCCGCTTGCATCCGAGATCTTGTTCTTTCGGTCATGACTAGGGCCACACGGAATCTGCGCGCGCAGAATTCCGCAGATTTCCGCAGATTTTTAGCCCATCATTGATTCTGTTTATTTACTTGATTAAATGTGTGTACATTTATATTTATTTAGTTTTTAAATTAATTTCAGTAATAATATTGACTAATATGAAAATATTCATATGATTTATTTACAATTCAGTTTGTCTTTTGGTAGAGATTTTTATACGAGGCTTGCTTTGTTTACCAAATAAAGTGGTTCTAATGGAATTTTGCATCGTAAACATCAAATAAAAGCTAAAAAAGGTATTCCTTTTTATTTCATATATTAAGGTTTTAGTTATGATACTCCCAAAATCATTCCGCATAAATCTGCAGATTTTTAACAAAAATCTGCGCAGAAAAAACAAAAAATATCCGCTGATTCCGTGTGGGTCTAGTCATGACCCAGAGCTCATGACCATAGGTGAGAGTAGGAACCGGTAAATCGAAAGCTTTGCCTTTCGGCTCAGCTCCTTCTTTACCACAACGGACCGGTACATCGACCGCATTACTGCTGCCGCTGCGCCAATCCGCCTGTCAATCTCACGCTCCATCCTTCCCTCACTCGTGAACAAAACCCCAATATACTTGAACTCCTCTACCTGGGGTAAGGACTTTCCTCCATCCTGGAGATAAAAACAAAACAAAATAAACAAAATAGCAGTGTATTTAAATTACTTATTCATTCATTCATTCATTTTCCTTGTACAACATAAAATAGGTATTGTGATGGGCCTATTCCCAACTGGTTTTGTAGTCCAGGGTCACATATATTACAACATACATCAGTTTATTACAATTTATGATGCACAGACTTCACTCAAACATATAATTTCTTGTCGGCTTAATCCCTTTATTAATGCGGGGTCGTCACAGCGGAATGAACTGCCAACTTATCCAGCATGTGCTTTACACAGCAGATGCCCTTCCAGCTGCAACCCATCTCTGGGAAACATTCACACACATACATAAGGACCAATTTAGCTTACCCAATTCACCTACTTGTTGGGGAAACCAGAGCACCCGGAGAAAACCCACGCCAACACAGGGTGAACATGCAGACTTCACACAGAAATGGCAACTGACCCAGTTGAGGCTTGAACCAGCGACCTTCTTGCTGTGAGGTGATTGTGCTACCCACTGCGCCACCGTGAGGCCCCTGTTTAAAATATCATAGGACCCTAAATCAGGCAGAAATTAACATTGTAACAAACAAAATAAGAATTGTCAAAAAAGTACATTAATAAAAACATTATAGTTGTCACCGTTTTTCTCAGAAAACATATTTCTGAAGGTGCTGTTGACTTGAAATTTTCACCAAATGTTGGTAACAATCAAATAAATCTATATATGAAAAGAACGCAAATCTAATTAGTTTACAAATGTAGTAATGTGTAATAAAATGAATTCACTCAGGGAAAAAATATTGAACACATGAAGAAAGGGAGGTGTAAAAAGGCAGTGAAAGCCCAGACAGCAGGTTAAATCTCTCAGTAGTATCTCTCTGCTCTTCCTCAGTGTAAATGAACATCTGCTGCTTCTGTCCAAAATCTACATTAGCAGGAGGATGAAGATGAAACCAGAGTGGACATTTCAGCAAGACAATGATCTAAAACACAGCCAAGGAGACTCTCAAATGCTTTCTGGGAAAGAAAATCAAGCTGTGGACTGGCCAGGCCAATCACATGACTCGAATTCAATAGAAACTAAAAAATATAGATCAGATTTGATAGACGAGACCCAAAGAACCATCAAGGTTTTTACACTCTGTCACAAGTGTGTGAACAAATCACACCTGAGCAATGCACGTGACTTCGTTCTCCATATGAGAGGCGTCTTTAAGCTGCCAAAAAAGTGCCCTTCATCAATATTTCGCTTTCATATAAAAATTAGGGAAAGTTAAAATAAAACATCCCAAATCCTTTTCTTTTTCATGTTTTTTTTTTTTTTTTTTTGGTATCTTCACCACAGTGGACTACTGTGGCTTTTTCAGTGCCTATATGTTGAAATTGCTCTATATTCTGGTTAGTATTTTGGAAGTATTATTCTCTTTAAAAAAGTTGATTCATCAATCTATGTTTTTTTTTCTTCCTCAAGTTTTCAGTGTTTCTGGGCCTCATCTTCTTCCTGGAGCTCACAGCTGGCATTTTAGC
>CAIGQQ010028836.1:153245-170699 GCA_903798035.1 Danio albolineatus | reverse complement strand
GAACTGATGACCTTCACAGCCAATCACAGTCATTTCTGTTGAGCACATGAACACAATGCAGGGTTTCAACGCTAAGGATTTTTTCTACTGGCCCGATCTGGTCAGTGGCTGAGATTTTTACTTGCCCTGCCAAAATTTTCACCGTCCCTACCAAAAAAAAAGTTAATAGCTACATCTTAGCCACATATTTTAAACAATATGTCAAAAATAACGTCTGTGAATCTAGAATTTAAATACTTTAAGAATATTAATACATGTATAATGAGCAAAATTCAAAGTTTTATGCAAACAAAAAGAGCAGTATGGGAAATGTGCAGGTATTTTATTCATTCATTCATTTTCTTGTCGGCTTAGTCCCTTTATTAATCTGTGGTCGCCACAGCGGAATGAACCGCCAACTTATCCTGTGTTATACACAGCGAATGCCCTTCCAACTGCAACCCATCACTGGGAAACATCCATACACACTCATTCACACACATACTCTATATAGGGCCAATTTAGCTTACCCAATTCACCTTTACCACATGTCTTTGGACTTGTGGGGGAAACCGGAGCACCCGGAGGAAACCCACACCAACACGGGGAGAACATGCAAACTCCACACAGAAATGCCAACTGACCCAGCCGAGGTTCAAACCAGCGACCTTCTTGCTGTGAGGCGATTGTGCTGCCCACTAACTGTGCAAAACACACAATTTTTTTCATTGTGTTGAACCCACGTAAATGTCTGCTTCCAAGACGTTAGAAACAGATGTTTTCTTTAATCCTCATAATCTGATGTTGCCGCTATGTTGCCGTCTCTTTGCTGGACTGGTTGTTACCAGGTTACAGAAAAAAACAGCAGCTCACAACATCCAATCAGATAAGAGGAACCAAAAAGTAATATGGCATTTACGACATCACAGAGAGGGCAGCATTTAAAGGCTTAAAAGCACAAACTGTTTCTAAATTAAAAGACTGTATTCGCTCGCAATTGACAAATAGTCGCATTAGTTTAAAATCAAACTTTAATGACAAGGCAGCGCTGGCCCGATCGGACCCGTAATAATCCTGTCTACTGTCCCGAGCGTCTATCACACTGGCCCCGGGCCATCGGGCTGTCCTTATTGTTGAGCCCTGACAATGGCGAATCAGCAGTGTTTAAGAACATGCTCAAATGTTAGCGGTAATTGGACGTTTATAAAATTTCAATACGGACTGGTAGTGAATTCCAGTATGGTGACAACACTAATGTATAATCAGAGTAACCTTTCTGCTGCTGGGATCAGTGTCCTGATAATACAGTACAGGGCTCGACAATAAGGACTGCCCGATGGCCCGGGGCCAGCGTGCGACACGCTCGGGCCAGTATACAGAAGTGTTACTGGCCCGTTCGGGCCAGTGATGCCTTGTCACTAGCGTTTGGCTGCGACTGTCTGTCAATTGCGTGCAAATACAATCTTAGGGTGCTTTCACACACAGATGTTTGTTTCAGAATATGTCTCGTTTGCCCCGTTAGCGCCGTTCGATTGGCGTTTGTGAATCCAGCAATCACGCTCGCATCCGCGCCAAATCAATCAGTCCGAGATCGCCAGAATGAGGTGCTCTCTGCTCGATTGAGCGGATCGATTGTAGTGAGAAAACAAAACTATCCAAAGAACTAGTGACCCAGGCTATATCATAGTGTATTAAGATTGTGTAATAGCCATGTGTACGGCTATATGAATAGAGAATTCATCCCTACCGGCAAATATGCGTTTCATGTCTTAAACGAAAGTGAAAGCATGCTGAAATATTACAAAGTGCTGTTCATCCGTTAGGAAAATTGCCCCAAGTTACCATCTGATCATTTTTCCACATTTTAATCTTATAATGTGTTATATTGGGCCAATTGTTTTGTTCATTTCTGCACTGACAGCTCGAAAGAAAGATCAGCATCGATCTGCTTTATAATCTGATGCAGTCACGTTTCATCTGTTATTTCTCTCATTAATTTAAGCCTATAATGCATAATTCTAGCCAACGTTTCTTTAATAGATTGATTAATTCAATAGATTTTTACAAAACGTGACAACCGAAATGCTCTGTATGAGAAAGTCTGACCTCTGATTTATATTTGGTGAAGGTGTCTGTGGGGGTCAAAATTAAAGTGCACATTTTCACATATAAAATATTATATACACAACTGGTCAAAAGTTTGGGGTCAGTATGATTGTTCAATATTTTAAAAAAACTTCTCCTGCTCACCAAGGCTGCATTTATTTCATCATAAATACAGCACACATTGTAAAATGTTATTGCACTATAAGATAACTGTGTAAAAGTAGTTCATCATTTAACTGAATAATTTATTCCAGTGATTTTAAAGATGAATTTTCAGCTTCATTACTCCAGTCATCAGAGTCACAGGATCCATCAGAAATCACTCTAATATTAATTATTATTGTTGTTATTATTATTATTATTATTAATGGTAATAGTAATAAAGCAATAATGACTGGAGTAAGAAATTTATTTGAAACTACATACAATGAGAAAGCGGCTAATTAAATTTGTAATAAATATTTAACAATTATTATATATTTTTTACATTTAATAAATGTCGCCTTGATGAACTGAATAATTTTGCTTAAAAATAAACATTTAACAAAAATTAATAAAACTGACCCCAAACTTTTGACCGGTATCATATTCATGCATATATATATATATATATATATATATATATATGCCTCGGCATTTCTGTGTAGAGTTTGCATGTTCTCCCTGTGGTTGCGTGGGTTTCCTCCGGGTGCTCCGGTTTCCCCCACAAGTCCAAAGACATGTGGTACAGGTGAATTGGGTAAGCGAAATGGTCCGTAGTGTAAGAGTGTGATTGAGAGTGTACGGATGTTTCCCAGAGATGGGTTGCAGCTGGAAGGGCATCCACTGCGTAAAACAAATGCTGGATAAGTTGGCGGTTCATTCCGCTGTGGCGACCCCGGATTAATAAAGGGACTAAGCCGAAAAGAAAATGAATAAACCAATTGTATTTTTTTTTATTGTCAGTTGTATTAAAAAAAGTTATGCTGAATAAAAAGGGCAGGTATTACAATTATGTTTGGCTTTTAAAACATTATTTAAAATACTGTATGTGGCTAAGAAATGGCTATTAACTTTTTTTTGGTGGGGCCAGTGAAAATTTTGGCAGGGCAAGTAAAGATCTGAACCACTGGCCCGACCGGGCCAGTAGAAAAAATCCTTAGCGTTGAACCCTGCAGTATATTATGGTGAAAGCTTCAACAATTAACTGCAACAGGAGAGTGTTTGTATCATCGTGAGCCTAGAATAGAGAATGTCGTGCCGTCATCCCGAGATAAAATCCTCCACTTGTCTGCTCGCAGATCTCTCGACTCAAGAATAAGAGAAGAAAGCGAAGGAGAATTCCAAGAGGAGAAAAGATGAAAACAGGAGCAGCGGTGCTTTCATCTGATGCAGTGTGTGTAATCTAACCGCGGGAAGTGCCTCCCTCCCGTCCTCTTCAGAAAGAGCTGTGATTTACTCTGACAGAGAGCCTGTCAGTGCGCTCTTCCTGCAGGCTTTCAAACGACTTTCTTATATTAGAGAATCTCAATTACTCAGCTGCTGAGAGGGAATTAAAACTCAGAGGCTGTTCTGGCACTGAATGCACAAGCGGGTTTCAGTCGGGTCAGAGGGTTCTCCTCAGCAGCGCCTTTTGATTTTCTTTTCGTCTTTGTTGTTTTCGGGGTGGGAGTTTTTCTTTTTTTGGCAGCTCAACGTTTGATTACAATTGCAATTCTGTGGTGGGATTTAGGGCTGCACGATTCTGGCTGAAATGAGATTTTCTCCTGATTCTGTAGATGTAAAATAAAGGTTAATATGAGTAGGCTGTTATTATTGTTAATTCTCAAACATTTGGTAAAACAAAACTAATAATATTAGGCTTAGCTCCGCTGTTGGTTTAAATGCTAAATTCTGTATAGACTTAGCTGTGATTGCCCAGTGTGCAGTGTCAGCTCTGTTTGGTTAACATATTAAAATCATGCGCACAAGAAAGTGAACAAAAATCGAAATAAATTAATAGATAAAATTGCAGCCTCACGCGGTTTAGAAACTTTGTGTGCTTAAATCACGATTTTCTTTGCGATAGCGATTAATTGCACAGCCCTACTTTCTAAAATAAATAGCTTTTCACTTGCAAAGCTATTTTTCTATAGTGGAGTAGCGCAGTAGCATCCACACAAGCTACATTTACAGATCGTGGATTAATAACAGTGCTTCCCACACATAGGCTTTACTCAGGTGGGCCGCCCAGGTATATTAACGGCCGCCCAAGTATATTTAGTGATGCACTTAATTTTTTTCCTACTATTATCATCCTTTTACACTTTTTTTTTTTTTTTTTTTTTTTTGATCAACCCAACATTGTTTCCTCTGGGATTTTTTCCAACTGTGGCGGCAGGCATTTTACACAGATCTTCCAACTACCTATGGCGTTATTTCTATGACAAATGTCATGAGCGCAGTATTACAGGGCGAGATCGCATTCATGTAATACGAGCAGACGGGTCTCTTTGCTTGCACGCTGATTTCCTCTGTTCATGTACAAGACTTCTTGCACGCCCTCAAATATACATTGCTCAAGCACAGATTCTCTTGCGCACCCTCAAATATACGCTTCTGAAGTGCAATTTAGTGCGTAATATTTACGAATGTCTCCAATAGACCTACAGAGCGGCAGTGATGCGTCCTGAAGTAAAGTGAAGCGGCTATAAACTGCAGCAGGAGAAAGTCATTGTATGCAGAACCACAGTCCTTTATTTATAAAGTATAATTATGGAAACTGTTCATCATAACTGAAAGCTACGTCGTGTTTGCTGGCCTCGCACATCACGCAGCCCTGTCAGTCAGTCAGCATATCACCTTAAAGGGTTAAACAAATAACACACAGCTAGGCCTGTCACGATATCTAATTTTTGTTGTACGATATATTGCACTAAAATATATCGCGATAAACGATATTATTGTTATTTTAATACCATTTTAAGCTGCTCATTAAATAATGCCAGAATAGCAATTTAATGTCATCATATGCAAGTACACTCTTTCAAAAAACTCATCATATTTTATTTAAAGAATATTTAGTTTAATTATAGTTATTTTAACAATTTAATAATCAGGCACTGGAATCAGAATGTGAAAACGCATATCTAAAACAAATAAATAATAATAAACATTAACAAAAAAAGCAAGGTAAAAAGTAACAGAGGCTGCGATATCTGCTACCAGATCTATTTTCAGTTGTCAGGCACCCACATCAAAATATACTTTGGTCATTTATGGTAAATACTATAGCAGGCATGTCCAAAGTCCGGCCCGCGGGCCAATCACGGCCCGCAGTCAGATTTCATACGGCCCGCAGATTCCATCTCATAATGTGTTATTTATGGCTCGCTAGCTATGTTAGAATAAACAAACCAAGGGAGAGTAACCAATAGCATTAGAGATAACAAGTAAACCAAGGCCCGCCCCAAGACAAAAATCGAAACAGTTTTGCGCAAGCAGAGAAGAGCCAGCGAGCGAGCGGAGAGAACTGAACGCGCGCACGGTGGAGGCATGACCTCACTCGCGAGAGCGTACATCGTGCGCACAGATGATGATGTGCGCGCGAGGCCCGTTTCCTCGCGGTGGATCAGTTCAGCGCGCGCGTGAAGATCTCGCGCTTAGGACTGTAATTTGCGATTCACTTTCTGTTTAAACATCACAGCTGCGCTCGATTAATTTTGGCATTGATTTGCCGCCATATATAATCTTCCTGTAGTTGTTATGCAAACTTTGGCTTCCTGAAAGACCTTTTAGAAGGCAAGAGCAAAATTCACTTTTTTTTAAACTTTAATGATACCAGACCACTTTGCACTACTAATAACTCCTGTTTAAAATGTTCATGAGGCAAAGATAGATATCAAACTCAAAGAAATGTAAGGTATTCTATACAGTTTGTTCAATTTTATCTGACTCTCCAGATATGAAAGAAAGGCATAATTGTGTGTTTAGAGTTGTTCATGCCTGAGTGGCTTATATTTGGTTATATTGCCATTTGAAAAATAAAGGTAATTGTGACAATGAAAATAGTTTTATAACAGTGTGTGTTTTCATGAAACTTTTGTGGTGAAAAAAATGTCAGAAGGAACTATTGGCCCCCGGGCATCTTCACTTTATCAAATTTGGCCCTCTTTGCAAAAAGTTTGGACACCCCTGTACTATAGTGTTTTTTTTAAACCATACTGATACCGACACCTCCAATAGAGATAGAGAGGTTGTGCAATCAGCTAAAACGTGTCAAGAATAGTTTTTACGTATGAGCAATAAATATTGCATCACCAAAAATCATTGAGGTCATTTTCATGTATTGTGCGATAAGTCGATATATTGATTATTGTGACAGGCCTACACACAGCACTACTACAGTTACAGAAACGTTCACACAGTTATAATTCACTTACCTTTTAATATGTTTTGGTGCGATTGAATAAGTTTTAATAAGTTTTTTTTTAACCCGCTATTAAAAAACAATGAGTGAATGTTGAATGAGAAGCTGTAATGTAGCCATTGCGGGAATGAATTTTGTTGTGGCGCCCCGCCATGGACGAATGAATGTAGCGGAAACCCTGCCCAATATAATCAAACATCCGCGAGCGATTAAGTAGTGGAAAATCTTCGGTCCTTTACCCGTTTCACTGCTCATTCTGTGTGCATGAGCCCTATCAACACTCCTGCATACAGTCACGACCTCTGCAGACCCACAGAGACCCGCATCTTTTGCGTTCTGCCTAAATCTACTAAAATGTCCGGGGTTTGGTTTTGCTTTCGTTTTCTAAGCCGTCGTTAATTTTATGCGCACAGCCGCGAGAGAGACATTAATAGATTAATTAATCTAAACGACTCTTTACTCAAAAACCTTCACTTGATTAAAAGTAAAGAAAATTTTACTAAACACTCGGAGAAACTGAAATTATCTAAATTAGTTGCAGAATATTTGTACACTATTAGAAATGGCTAATCAATTCATCTGCCTGATTGAAATAATCGACACGTTTTACTCTTGTTATCATTATAATTTCTGTCATTTATTTCTGTTTTGCTGTAAATTTGATTAATTTGATGATGTCAATATATTACATATTTTATACATCTGAAAATGATTTGGCAATACTGTACACAATGTCATGCGTGGGTGTCGTGGATGAAAGTGAAGAGGGTTGGGGAGTCGCGGAAGAAAGTAAAAGTGAACAGCGGGAAGGGGATCGGTAAAATGAGGTGCCGGATCCGGCGTTTTCCGGCACAAATTAAGCCCTGGCTGGAGCTGCCCAAAGCTGAACCTAGAGCTGAAAATAAACACTAATGGTGGGAAAACGACAACAGTCAATCAGAATATCTACTCTGGTTTACAATTGTAGGGATGAAGATTATTATAGGCATTTGTTTATATGGCAGAACATGTATTTTTCACTAAAGAGGTCTCACACAAATTCCTGATGAAATCAGGAACTGCTTTGTGGACTGTGGGGGTTTGATGATGTAGTCACATGTTGATTGGTCAGTTTGAATGTCTCAGTATTTAGGCTTTGGTCACATGGTCAAGAAAGGTACAAAATAGGTGGGTAAACTCAGCTCTGTCTCTTTCTTCTCCGGCGCTGGCCTTCTCTGGTGTCCTGTTCTGGCTCTCTATCTCTCTCCCTCCCCCCCTCTCTCTCCCTTTCTCTCTCTCTCAGGTAACTTTAATTTACATTTAAGCTGGGTACAGTTATTATCATATGTTTATATCATTTCATGTTTTATTGTTTTATACAGTTATTTGTAACCAATTCAGTGTTAACCGTAGAGAATTATTGTCATTAAATCATCTCATTTTCAAGTATTTGCCAATTACTTTTGATTTAACATCATTATTTAATGGCTCCATATTGCAATAAAATATAATCACATAATAGCAACGCTCTCCCACATTTAAAGCTATTAATACTGCCCTTATTTCTGTTTTTGGTATAAGTTTGCAGAAGGATGGTTTTGACTAGAATGTACAGTTTTACCATCATACTGATAACTTTTAGTCATTCGGCAGAACTACAGTTCGGAACCGCTGTAGTTAAAAAGCCTTACACGATCATTCAGGGTTTTAAAGACTGAAGGTTTGCACCTCGACTCAATAATATAATTAATAATTAATTAGATCTAAAATATACATTTTTTCTCTTTATTTGAATATAACTAAATAAATACATGATTTAAAGAAACATAGCTAATAAAAATAGCATTTTATTAGTCAGAAATATCGATACTGTCTATTTTAATATCATTAAGTGTAACTATCATTTAAAAACACACAATTTTTCAATGGAAATGTTATATCGTAAGGTATATCATCACCGCAACACTTACTCACCGCCGTAACCGTGACGGGTCTAAGAGTGGAATTCTCTAGTGAAACCTCTATTGTTGTCCTGTTGTTGTTTTCCTTCACCCCAGCCCTCATCGTCTTCCCTCTTTTATCTGTTTTTCATCATGAGCAGGAGTGATATCGATCCTCATTTCTGTCATCTCTGAGGTGTTTGCACAAGTGGCCGTTTGAGTTTCAGCTCACGTTTTTCCATCACGCCGAGGCGTCCGCGGTGGATGCCTGTGTTAATTAGGCTCATGTCGTGTCGGTTGGGGTTTGGAGAGCGTGGAAAGGCAGCCCGCAGCCTTCTGGCATGTGGCAGGGAAAGCTAAATTAGTTTAGCGCCATTATTTACAGCCCCTGGAAGGGCACCAGTACCTGAGTGTTGGGGTAATGAAGAGGACGATCTGTTCCTCAGCCGCTTAAATGTGCTTCTGCTTGCTTTGCTTTTAGTTATACTTGCCAAAGATGAGACGCACGGTTTAATTTAACCTTCTGTTGAAGCGCATCGATTGATTATCCATCACAAAGCGAAACTTGAGCATCACCTCCCGATCTGGCTGAAATCTTCTCTTTGCTTGCAGTGTTTGAACCATAGACTAAAAAATATGGACGTAGTATCCGTGTTGTCACCCATAGGTTTCTGATGAACCCAAAAGAAGCTACTAGTAGGCGTGGCCAACTGTCGCCATTTTGTTCGTGCGTCATCGCACCAACCGAGGCATACCAAACAAGGGCAAAGAGGCGGAGCGTGAGCGGAGCTACAGGACGCATGCTGGCATTTAGCTAAGAGCTTATTTATGGGAGAAACACATAATATTTCATTACCTGCGACTCGTTTGTGTTCTGACCACACGTGCTTGGTTGTACACTATATCAATAAAGTGTTTAGTCTGTTGAAAACACTGTTGTAATACATCAAGCCACTTAACATCGTTCTTATGACGGTTTTCAACAGGAAGAAAGTGCGAATTACATCCAAATACTTCAGATATAGTCAGTGTTAGTAAATGCAGGACTATTTAGGAAATCCAGGCAGAACACTGTATGCCAACGCTTCAGATGATGATTTTATAGCCTACAGCTGTTCAATCTGTCATATTCTGGAGTGCATTAGAGTTCTGAAGAACATTATAAATCATAAATTATCCGAAATAAAGCAATTACATTTATAGAGATGGTATAAGTGTATAATTTCACTCACCTGGGAAACGGAGGCCACGTGAATGGTTTGTGAGCACAATTAAGCGCACACAGCATGCCATATTATCTGATAATTGCAAGAAATAATTCCAAAAGGCAGCTGACTGTGTAAAGCCAAATAAAACAACACAAAAATACGACGAATATGCCGAGATCAGCGGCTAATCAGCCGGAATCAGCTGAGGTGACGTGACGGCGACCAGCGGGACTAGCTGTCACTCAAGTGGCCACGCCCTTAATTATGCAAACTTAATTTAGCTTAATATAAAGGAAACGGATGAGTTATAAAAAAATTCACCCCCTCACAGTTGTCATGAAGGGTAATATCAGCTATATGAACCAAAATCGTTCTTTGTACTAGGCTGTAAACACCTTTTATTCTGCTGTAAAGTTGGCCATTTCACCAGTGGGCTCATTAGAGATTTGCTCTATTATGGAACAGGACTAGCGGAATTTCGATGAATTGCAGTTTAGTTACTTCCGTATTGGCTTCCCGAGGGAGAGCGGGAGGTTGCCGCTTGGTTTGAACAGAAAACAGACAAAAGGATAGTGTTAACCCACATGTACACCGAACGCTTTCATCATTCCCTCCCTAATTAGGTTGTGTGTGAGAATCGTGACAGTCGCTTGCATCATCATCATCATCTGCTGCGGAGTTTTTGTAGAACTTTTCACATTTATTGGCAGCGTCAAGAACCCGAGGCGGCGCGTTACAGTAATTTGGCAGCTCACTGCCGCATGTTCTGCTAGTAACCCATTACATGATTCAGTCCATAGTTTTATTCTACTTCTGCTCTTCCACACTTCTCATTTCATGATTTGGATTAAAGACCATTTCAATGTGGTCATGAACATATCCTGCTTATCAAATTATTTCACAACTGTGATAAGAGGCAATTCAATCATAACTTACTGTTAAAACAGCTGCCATAACATTATCAATATGTGGCTCTTTCTGGATTCTCGGAAGGTATAGATCAGGGGTCTCAAACTCAATTTTTCTGGGGGCCGCACGAGTCTGGGTGAGGCTGGGCCGCATCAGGTTTCCACAAGAAATTAATTATATTATTAATTAATAATTTCTAATTTGTTTATTTTTTTATCTTATTTTGTGTTAAAAATATATATAAATAGATTTGTGAATATTAGAATTTTTTAACACAAAAAAATCAAGTCAATGCTCAATCAATAAAAGTAAATACCGGAAAGCAAAACACGAATAAACAACTCTGAACTGAACTGAACTCAAACACTAATAACTGGACTGACATTTTCAGTTCACTATAACCTTCTATGTGAAGCTGCTTTGACACAATCTACATTGTAAAAGCGCTATACAAATAAACGTGAATTTAATATATTTTATTGTAACAACAACAGCGACAACAAACTTCCTTGTTGCCACTACCGCCGGCACCACACCAACACCACCACCCAACTAAGAGTAAATGACAAAGACATATTAACAAAAAAAAAAAAAAATTAATATATATACATATACATACATAAAAACAAATACATAAAACTAATTCCAAGCCAATGAAGGCAATAAAGCAAATCTATATTAAGGTTAAGTAAGGCTAGCATTAAGCCAGTAAAAAATAAATAAAGGAATGGTAACAGACAAATAGAGATAGGTATTACGTGCTGAAAGCGGTCTACGACAATGAAGAACAGTTATTAGAAGCCCAAACAGGGAACCTTAAATTATGATAAGATGAGAAAAAATAGATTTAAAAAAAAGGAAAATAAACAAATAAAAGAATGGAGAAAGAAAAATAAATAAATAAATAAAAGAACGGAGAAAGAAAAATAAATATAAAAATAAATAAATGTAAAAAACAAATAAATAAAAGAATGGAGAAAGAAAAATAAATATAAAAATAAATAAATGTAAAAAACAAATAATTAAAAGAATGCAGAAAGAAAAATAAATATAAAAATAAATAAACAAAAAAATGGAGAAAGAAAAATAAATTAATTAATTAAAATAAATAAATAAAAAAGTAGTACTAATAATAATAATAATTATGGGGCCTGGAACCAGAAATGTCTGCCTTTTGATGTCTCCTTAATTCAAATTAGTAAACCTTTAAGTTTGTCTAAAGTTTGTTCCCAAAGTCTGATGGTGTTCTCTCTTGCACAATGGATGCGAGCAGTGGACATTTCCAGATACACAAAATCAATAAAAGTAAGAACCCAATGATGATGATTGAGAGAATGTGGAGGCTTCCATCTTGTCGCAACTAATTTCTTGGCTGCTGTTAGGCCAGCTAAAAACACTCGCTTTTGAATTGTGTTCAGTTGGCAATATTAGATTAGTAATATTAGAATTGTGTTCAGTTAAAATCATTTAAAGGGCCACGAAACCCCCCAGTCTCAGCGGGGTGTTTTCACACCTCTAGTTTGGAAAAGCTCAGTAAAGTGGGTGTGTCCAGCTTGGTTTAGGTAGGAGTGTCAGGGGAGAGAAAGAGGGAAGGTTTTGCATAAAAATGGGAGTTTCCATTTGTGCACGCGCTCATTTTCACACAGAGGCACAACAAACACACAGACGCCGGGGAGAAAGACAGTGACTGTGTTTACATGGACGTCAGTAATCGCAGTCAGTAATCTGTCAGACATCAGTAATCTGCTGAAGCTCAGATTTTCAAACTGGAGAGATTTGCGTGAATTGCGCGTTACCATTGCACGCGTATCGCGCTACCGCAGGATACCTATTCGCGCCTTTGCATTGACTTAACATGTAAATCACCCGCGCTTGACGCGTCTTCCACATCTGCTGTGAACACAGCATAACAAACAATCTTCGAAGCGAGCATGAATATTAATGAAGTTGCGCCGCATACACAATAGAGCACTTTGATTGGTTCGAACCAAGTTCTCATCAATTAATGCCGCACGCTCAGAGACGTCAGGATGCACTCGCCGGTACAGATGTCCACTCTCCGCGCTGGAATACACACATGGATCTCATCGGCGAGACGCAGCTTTAAAAAATCGTTTCAAACCGGAAGAACTAATTTGCTGGAAATAACGCAAAAACAACCAATTTTCACTATTTAGTCAATTATAAGTGTCCTAATAGTGTTTATAGCAGCGCGGGACACAGATATGACTGTCAACAGCTCAACACATATGTTCTGGTGTTTCGTGACCCTTTAAAATGAAAATAGAGGGGTGAGAGGGACTGAAGCGTTCAGTATTGAGGACAAATTTTGTTTAACCATATTGCAAAAATAACCGAGCCCAGGACAGTCCCAAATCATGTGAAAGAACGAACCAGTTTCACCTGTATGGCAGAGAGTGCATTTAGGATCAGGTTTAAGCTTCATGCTGTTAAGTTTGCGCGGTGTAATATGGATGAAGTTTAAATGAATCTGTTGATGATCCGGATTCCTGGATGCAAGCGTTACCATTGCCCAGACTTCATCCCAATCTAAGCTGGGAGAAAGTTCGGAAATATTGGCTCTCTAAGAAGAGTCTAATGACAGAGGGAGTCACATTTTTTTTTCTAAAAAGTATGTATATAGTTTAGAAACCAGTCCCCTTGTTCTAATTTATTGCACTTTATTTATCTATTATCGCGATAACGATACTCTTTCGCTTTATTGTGCAGCCGTACTTGGTTTATAATTGTGAATAACGCTGCTTGGGAAAGCTCAGAAAAATCTCAAAGCTCTTCAAAGTGTCCTGAGGAACGCAGGGAACTGATGAACGACTGTGATAGTGAAGTCAGCCTTATCTCAGGTTCCAATGGCAGACGTTTGGAAAGCTTCCCGCAGGACACCCTCCATCTTCCCTGCTCCGCTGACGGATTAAACCAAACCACTGATTAGTGTCCTCTCATTCAACCATCTGTCTCCTCGGCTGTTTAAGATGCAGCTCGAAGCTCATCCTTTTCAACTTGAGCAGCGTTTGCTTTTATTAGACACCCTCCAACCTGTAGTAGTGCACTTAAACCAGCGATCTTTAAAGGGCCACGAAACCCCCCAGTCTCAGCGTGGTGTTTTCACACCTCTTGTTTGAAAAAGCTCAGTAAAGTGGGCGTGTCCAGCTCTGTTTAGGTAGGAGTGTCGGTGAAGGGGAAAGAGGGAAGGTTTTGCATAAAAATGGGAGTTTCCATTTGTGCACGCGCTCATTTTCACACAGACTGTGTTTACATGGACATCAGTAATCGAATTATTTGCCAAATTATTAATTTGTCGACTTTAACGGCACTTTCTCTTTATTTTCGGATTGGCGTGATGGGCAGGGCTTCTGTCTATGGCTAGGTGACTGTAGCTTTATTGCTAAATGGCTAACAGGGGATTTATAGAGAGAATAACTGTTTTATGTGCTTTATGAAGGCTGATATTCCACTGATAGTCTACTGATGAAGGCTGATAGTCCATTAGATTATTTCAGAGGTGCAGCAGCTCTGTGAGCTCATAAACTCCTCCAGAAACTGTACCTGGATGATGGAAGCTTTCAGCGGTGCTTCTGACTGAGCCGAGTTTTCCCTCAGGACACCAACAACAGGCGCTACGTCATAATCTCACCCCCACAAGAGCAAGCTCCTGATTGGTTAACGCGGCGCAAACGTCCGCTGAAGCTCATTTTCATTTCATTTTCAAACTGAAGCGATTTGCGCGAATTGTGGCAATAAGCGCGTCAAACGCGCGTATCGCGTTGCAGGATGCCTATTCGCGCCTTTTGCATTGACTTAGCATATAAATTACTCGCGCTTGATGTGTCTTCCGCAACTGCTGTAAGGTACAATCTTCGAAGCGATCATGAATATTAATGAAGTTGCGCTGCGTACACAATAGAGCGCGCTGGTTGGTTTGAACCAAGTCTATCTCATGAATTAATGCCGAACACACAGAGACGTCAGAACGTGCTGGCCGGGACAGGCGTCCACTCTCCACGCTGGAATACACGCAAGGATCTCATCGGCGTGACGCAGCTTCAAAAAATCGTTTCAAACCGGAAGAACGAATTTGCTTGAAATAACGCAAAAACAACCAATTTTCACTTTTTAGTCAATGATATGTGTCCTAATAGTGTTTATAGCAGCGTGGGACACATATATGACGGTCAACAGCTCAAAAAATGTGTTTTGGTGTTTCATGGCCCTTTAATGTGACCTTTGTGTGTTATTGGCAGCGACCTTAAATCAGCATCTGCCTGTTTTAGTACTGCTCAGTTTGTTGATGTGTGCTTGAGAACATCTAACAGGAGGCAGATCAGTGGCATCAGAGGTTTCGGTTTCTATTTAAAGCTTGTGAAGACCAGTGACCGCTGGAAATGTTGGTGGTGTGGTTCATGTCCACAAAGTGATTATATAGTGACAACTGCTGAGTAATTCGTTAACTGTGTATTGATGTGTGATGTCCTCATCCTGTTTAACCTTTAGGAACTGCTTTAGATGAGGTGGCTCAGTGGTTAGCACTGTCGTCTCACAGCAAGAAAGTCGCTGGTTTGAGTCTCGGCTGGGCCAGTTGGTATTTCTGTGTGGAAGTTTGCATGTTCTCCCCATGTTGACGTGGGTTTGATCTGGGTGCTCCGGTTTCCCAAACAGTCCAAACACATGCAGCATTAAATTAATTAGGTTTTATTATATGAATGCAGGAGTGTATGGGTGTTTTCCAGTACTGGTTTGCGGCTGAAAGGGCATCCGTTGCTTAAAACATATGCCGGAATAGTCAGCTGTTTGTTCTGCTGCGGCAACTCATGGTAAATCAGGGACTAGGCCGAAGGAGAATGAATGAATGAACTGGTCCACAATGAACTCAACCATAGTTATAGTGGTTTAATTATTTATATTCAAAGACGTCTGCAATCTTTAATGCACCCTTTCTACAGCAATCACTCCGTTTTATGAACAGCAACACTCTTTAGGAAGTATATTTTATAGGTGAACAGTTTTAATGCTGTTTTGTTTTTGTAATTTGGCTATAACTCAAGTCATCTTTGTGGATGTGTGCTTAACACATCTTGTAAACTTATGAAAAGACTTCAACCTTTTGCTTGTGATCTAGTGTGTGTGTAATCTGTTGATAGTTTAAACTCTATAACATTTCCTATGTCAATGCTCTCATTTGCGTTGTTACAGCAGTCAAATTAATGTGCCAACTCAATGCTATTGGGTATGATTCAGCTGTAAACATTTTAAGTCCCGAGTCTATCTAAATGGTTTTGGGCAAGTAGTTTGACCCTTTTGCTTCTGTGTCTTATTCCTATTCGTTCCTCCTATAGGCAACTGAATCTGAAGTTTTAAAACAATAGCAAAATTAAGGTCAATAGGTATTCTTATATAGTATTCTTGTGATTCAGAAATATTATACTCAATATCCTTTGTTCATTTTGTCCTACAGGGCAACAATGTGGGTTACTGGGAAGGGGAAGCCAACAGGACCCTAAGGCTTGTGTAGATGTGCCTCCTGACCACCCGAGTTGTCTGAGAAGGTCAGACCTCACTGTGGCACCCTTGGGCCGCTGGCACTAAGATGTCCCTCAGTAGTGGCACTGCAGGCGGGAAAGGTGTGGACTCGAATGCGGTGGACACTTACGACAGCGGGGATGAGTGGGATATTGGTGTAGGCAACCTGATCATTGACCTCGACGCAGATTTAGAGAAAGACAAGCTTGAGATGTCTGGCACCAAGGACGGGGACGGAATGGCTGCTGCCTCCAGTGCCGTAGCGGCATTGCCAGACAACATTAAGTTCATTAACCCTGTGCCGCCTCCGCCAATTAAGGACAGCAAATCCAAAGCTAAGCGTAGCAAGAATTCCAAGGACAGTACCAAGTCCTCAACCCCAGATGGGGTCAAGAAGGATGCCCAAGGACGGACTCAAAATGAGGGCGCTGGGCCGACTGCTGGAAACCTACCTTCCGGGAAAGGTTCTGATAAAACTAACAAGGCCTCCCGTAATGTTCAGAGTGGAAAAAAGGACAAAGAGGCTTCTGGGAAAAGTAAAAAGGAGAAAAACGAAGGAGTACAAACGGGGAATGTGCCCTCGGAAAAGGACTCGTTGGTCCAGGTTATACCTTTGGGCCAGGCACGCAATACCCCATTTGAGGGGACGCAAAATTCGGACCTCGTTGGCGCTGACCAACTAGGGAATATAACCCTTGATACCACTGGAATAATCACACCTTTGACTATCAAGAGCGAGCCAGAAGAAGTGGAAAATAATGATTGCAGGACCATGAAGAAAGTGAAAAGCGAGAAGGTGAGTCCACTGTTTTTTAATTTCCCTACTTGCGCTGTTTAGGAAGCCTTTGGATGTTTGTATTACTCTATGTGCAAAGTGACGACGAGATTAAAGGTGTCTCATCCATGCTATAAGGAGTTTATATTTATAATAGCCATCTATTAAAGTGAAGAGTGAAACTATTTCTGCAACGTCACGGTTGAACAACAGCATAAACCACAATAACAATGATCACCTCAGGTGCTGATTATGTGCTTTGTTCTGTGTTAAATGCTACCAATGCGAGTTTGAACACCATTTTACGTGACATGTAATGCCATAATGGCAATATGGTAGGAAATAGTTGATCTTGAAAACAAAATAACTAGCAAACAAATCGTTTGAAGATGAGGTCATAACTGTGAATCAGTGCAAACCAACAAGTACCAGCCACTCCACATGTTCTTTTAATAATTTTCAAGAGGTTTAGTATTAACTAGATTATGAAGTGTACCATTTGTTTGGGATTCTGCACTTCTGAATTGCTGCTATTTAGGCCCAATCCCAATTCTATTTTTTTTACCCCTTCCCCTTGGTCCCTACAATGGAGGGTTAAGGGGAAGGGCTTCAAAACTTCCCCCTAAGAATTGGGCC
>CAIGQQ010028836.1:141889-152845 GCA_903798035.1 Danio albolineatus | reverse complement strand
TGTACTGTGTATTTACACAGTGGCCATATTTATCTGTGTAAACACACAAAAACAACATTAACATTATAGCAGACACTGTATAAGCTCATTCCTAAGACACTAGACATTACTGACAGGGTATTCCAGTGTCATCCAGTGGCAGAATGTTGTGGGACTGCTGTACAGGAGTTATGATTTTGGATTATAGATCGCCAAATGTATCGTTTTTTTTTGTTTTTGCTTTTTTCTGCGTTTTTTTAAAAAGCATGAAGGTAAAACACGAACGCGGTTATGAATATATTAAAACACGTGTTTGTTTGTCGTAAAAATTCGTAATAATGACAAAAAATACAAATTTGTGGATCTCCTTACTTCCGGGTTCAGCTATCCTGCCGCTGTGGCAGGTGCATTCTGGGAAATTTTCTTACCCCTCCGTTTTAAGTATGGTCTTGAAAAATCTTCGTTGGAAGGGGTGTATACCGCTCGCCCTTAGCCCTACGTCTTCAAGCTAAAGAGAATTGGGACACCACTACCCCTTGACGTCAACGCGCAAACGAGGGGTAGGGGTAAGGGGAAGGGCTAAGGGGGAGAATTGGGATTGGGCCTTAATATTTCTGTCAGTTGCGTTACGTTACGTTACGTTGCGTGCAGTTAGGACACGGTGCAAGTCTGTCTGGTTGACTACTATGAATAGTGATTGTGTAACAGCAGAGTTTGGATGCTAATGTAGTTCCAACGGTTTAGAAATGAACAAGTGGGTTGATCGCTTGTGACATACGGCGTGCCAACCTACTGGTGGCATTTCTTTTTGGCAGTAGTCCATTTTAAAAAGAGCAGAACAGTCAGTGGTCTCTGTCTCGATTTAGTAACGTGTATAGCTCTGTCAAAAGAGATTTAGGATACAGGCCAGATGACCAGAGATGCAAGGTCATCAACTCTGAGAATTCGTTTCATCATGTAATGCTAACTGTTGATAATTATATAACCAACCGCCCAACTTGTTAGCCTTTAGTCTTGTTAGCAAAAACTAAAATACATCTAATTTCAGAGCCTGATTGAAGTTCTTGTTGCTCAATCTTGTCTATATAGAGCTGTTGGCTGGTTGTAGGGGTTTTCTCGATTATTCAGTGCTCAATTATCAGCCTCCTAGTTCCTAAGGAGTTTTGGCAGCTGGTCTAGATTTGCAGCTTGATCTCTCATGTTAAAACAAGACTCCATGCCATGACAGATTGTTCTTCGAAGAATGTGGAGATCAGCTCATTCCCCACTGATGCTCGGTTGCTAGCTTGAGATCCAAAGATCACTGAAGACTAATGCTTTTAACTGGCATGGCGTTTGGCTTAATTAGCAGTCGTCTTGTTTGCAGTCGTTAAATTCTGAGAATTTATTATGTTGCGTTGCTGCTTAGTTGTACGCTGACTAAGCCTGTGCTTTACAAAGTGAGAGGATAGACTAGCGTATCTGCTTACAACAGATCTGTGAAATTCCTGGTTAGTGACTCAGTCGGTAGTTGTTCATACTCACAGCATTGTGTTCCCTACCTAGTGGGCCTCCAGGGAGCCATTGAAATGTAACACTTAGACCCCATGCTTGCTCTCAATTGTGACAGGCAGCCAAATATAGACTACTGGAAAAAGCAACACAGGGTTTTCTATAGACAGAACTGAGGGTGTTGTGTTCGGGACGTCCTTGAAAGAGATTTATTTATTTTTGTGGTTAATTATGGCTCATCTTGATTGTTTTTGGGTTAATGACCTTGTTTGTGTTGCTTTTTTCCAATCCTGTTGCAATAGTTGCTTTAAAATGATACAGTTTTCACATTAATTTGCATTTCAGTATGGGTGATATGACCTAAACTCAAAACCTTGATTTTATCACTGTTTATTTTTAATGTTATTTATTTTCTATTTCATCCCTTCACCTTTATCAGGCTTGCGCCTCCACTGCTAAAGGGTCCTCTTTTGGTGTGTGTGGTGTACGACAAAGTTTTAGTCGACCTCATTCTCGCTGGAGGAAATGTCTACAGTAAAGCTGTACGGGTCGCTCACATATCATATGAGGAGCACTTCTCACAACACAGAGGCTTTATTATACACATAAACACTGCTGTATAAATGTTCATTACTGACCTCTCTATGAACATGATCTGATTATAACTGCAGATCAATGATGGGAAATAGCCTACTGTCTGTGATTATATCAAATAAATAAATAAATGCAGCATATATGAACACATACAGCCCCTTACAGTCTCTGATATGATCAGTTACAGAATCTCTACACAGCAGACATTTAGTCCTTATTTAGGTTCATCAACAGCAGGAGATATAGCCCACAGTCAGTGCAGAGCTCTCATCTGTGTGTGTAATCTCCAGCAGCACATGTAGCCTCTGTTAGAGAGGAACTCCGTCATTCCCAGCTCATAATAGTCCAGAAGGGGATGATAATAGTTAAACGCAGCAGTTTCTTCATGTTTGCTGAAAGAATCATTTACTCCTTTGTGTTTTCCGGCTTCTCCTTTGTTTCTGCAGGCGTCAGTCTCGCGTTTGTCTGTTTCTGAAAGGATCGGGTTTCAAAAGCACGTCAATAATCATTATTGTGGATATTATTATCATCAGCTCAAGAAGTTTGTTATTTCAAATAAAGACGCGCACGTGAGAAAGCGAAAGCGCTCGTGCTTTAGACGGGCTCGTAAAAAACTACGGGGCACAGGGGAGAATCTGCTCTTCTTCTTGGTTTTGTGGCTGTTCATCAAGACGACGACAATGTTTGTTTGAGCTCAGGTCGACCATGGCTCGTTATTATAAGTATATATATATATATATTAGGGGTGGGCGATATGGAAAAAATATCATATCACGATTTTTTCTGGGGAAATCCCGATTCATGATTTTTATCCCGATTCTTTTTTTTTTTAAAGTTGATTTTTAAAGACTATTTTGCAAATTACAAAGGTACAATACAACTAAACTAATGTCCCAATATAAAAATATACTCTTACCATGTATGTTTAAGAATATTTTAATCAAGTGAAGATTTAATGCAAGTGCTATTCTGCAAAGAAAGAACATTCAACAAGACTTGCATTACAATTACTGAACATTTAACAAATCTAACAAATCTTAGTTCAAATCAAATAGCTTATTAGACACAGATCCTCAGCAACACCTTCAAAAATGCAAATGACTTTTTTTTTTTTTTTTTTTTTTTACAAAGTTAACAAAACTAGTAGTGTTTTGAATTTAATAAATGCATAATAATCATGATAACCATGATTATTCTTCAGACTATATAATCATACAACCAAAGTTGTACAGCAAGTCATCTCTGGCCCCTCATTTGCGATGCTCTTCATGAACTGGACCCCTTGACAAACTAATTAAATAGCCCTGTTGTACACAGATCTACCAACAACTTATGGCTTTATTTCAGTGACATATGTCGTGAGCGCAGTATTACCGGGTGAGATCGCAAGTCTGCAGACGCCCCATATAGAGCATGCGGGTCTCTTTGCTTGCGCGCCGATCGTCTCTGTGTTCAAATAAACGCTACTGAAGTGTGATTTAGTGCGTTTCTGTAACGCGTGTGTCTCCAACATTTATTAGATTTGCTAGGAATATTTACGAATGTCTCCAATAGACCTACAGAGCGGCATTAATGCGTTCTGAAGTAAAGTGAAGCGGCTATAAACTACAGCAAGAGAAAGTCATTGTATGCAGAACCACAGACCTTTATTTATAAAGCATATTTAAGGAAACGGTTCATCTTAACTGAAAGCTACGCCTGTATGCTGGCGTTCGCACATCGCAGCCCTGTCTGTCAGTCTGTACGTCAACATGTCACCTTAAAGGGTTAAACAAATGACGCACGGCGGTTACAGAAAAGTTCCCGCTGTTATAATTCACTTACCTTTTAATGCGCTTTGGTGCGATTATAACCCGCTATTGAAAAACAACAACGACAGACGACTGAATGTTTTGAATGAAAGGCAGTAATGTAGCCGAGGCGGGATGAATTTAGGTGTGGCGCCCCGTCATGGAAGAATGAATGTAGCGGAAGCACTGCACTATATACTGTATGGCGATACAACGATTCTTCTGAAAAAGTGGATCGTGCAGTAATTTTTATCGTCCACGATTAAATATCGTATTATTGCACAGCCCTAATATATATATATATTTCAGTTTAATATTTCGGCTGTGTATTAAACATTGGTGGGTCCTTTGTTTTCATTCGGGCTTGTTGCACGAGCGAATGACGTACCTCTGTAAACCAATAGCGTTCAGCTACGCATCTAGCTCCGCCTTTTGGTCACCCTTTGGTACCCTTGGTACCCTTTGCAAAGGGTGACCAAGAAGTGGTACGGTTCGGTTCGGTACGCTTTTAGACAGTGGAAACTGCTTTTATTCTAGCCGAAATAACACAAATAAGACTTTCTCCAGAAGAACAAATATTAGAGGGAATACTGTGAGAAACTCCTAAATCTGAGAAACATCATTTGGGAATATATTGATGACGAATAATTCAGCTGTATATCATAAAAGAATAAAATAAGGCATTGTCTATTTTTCCCCAATATCGTGCATCACTAAAGTAAACGATGGCTTCCTAACTCCTGCTACAAGACTGGAATCCTCATAGATCTTGAGTTTCCTCCTGCTGGATTCTGTTCTTGTGGTAAAAAGAGCTTTGTTCCTGGTAGAAACCATTATAATGCTCTGCGACAAATAGCCCCCATTCATGGCTTCCTCTGACTGCCACTATTGTCTTCTGGTACATTCCTTAAACAAGCACAGGGGTTAGCGCAGGGCCTCGGGGAGGGACTACAAGCGCAAGAACAAAACCCAAAATACCCCTTCCTCCTGCCTCTTGACAACCAGATCTGGAGGTGTGAGCAGGGGATGCTATCGAGTGTCGGGGAGGGGGACCGGACCAGCTTTTCTGTCGTTTCGAAAGTGGTTTCACATTTCCACATCCCGTGGTTTGGGCGGGGGGATGTGGGCTCCAGACATCCGACAGCAGGCACGGCTTGGTGTTTCGTGCAGGAATGCAGGAGCTGAAGTACCTGCTGTTTCGGGCTAGCAAATCCACTAATACTGCACACTCAGCCGTTAGCACCCTGAGACTACAGGCATGGGCTGGTGTAAGATTCTGACCGTATGATAACCTTGGAGAAATATATCACGATGTAGTGCAGGGTTCAACGCTAAGGATTTTTTCTACGTCCTGATCAGGCCTGTGGTTCAGATTTTTACTTGCCCTGCCAGAAGTTTCACTGGCCTCACAAAAACAAAGAAGTTATAGCTATTTATTAGCCATATATTTTAAATAATATGTCAAAAGCCAAACATTGTAAACATGTCGACCAATTTGGCATCGTACGATGTCTAATGTGAAACATTGCAACATGGCATCGTCGTCATAGGTGGCGGTGAATTAATTATTCATGAATAATTAATTAATTAATTCATAACAAATTAATTATTTGTAGCCTACCGGGACATTCTTGATAAACTGTCCGACCTGCACTGCTCTCTGAGGTTTAGTGCTCAATGCACCCGCTGACTGCCTGGAGCTCAAATGTGTGCATATGCTAGAACGCTAGACAGAGTGTGTGTGTGTGTATAGTGTGGACGGAGGGCTGTTCAGAAATGCTAGGTGAAACTCCATTGTGGATGCGGATCGTTTTGTTCATAAATGCCGTTCATAAAATTTCATGTTCATAATTTTGTTTATTTTTTATTTTTTTGCACGAATATTGGCAGCTGTATTTGCTTTTTCAAACTCGCTACATACACACACACACATTCTACATGTATTCAGTGCACAAGAAGTGCACAACAAAACATTTCACAATGAAATAACACAGTATTAAGTGTAATAAATAAAACTGTAGTAAAAAAACTGTAGTCTTTAAAACAGACGACATAAACTAACTGAAGATGAAGTAACCTCAGCTCTAGTTAAACACATACTGTACACAGCAGCACTCACTGCTGGATCAACAAAACTGTAATAAACTGTGTTAAAAACAGACGACATGAAGAAATAAAGATGAACTAACCTCAATTCCAGTCAGAACAATAAATAAAAACTAACGTCAATCAAAACCACCTATTCGCTTCTCCCATTCGCTTGCTCAACATTTGCTTGCAAAAACAGTGCAAAGCTCAACGCGTGTGTGTCCGCGCTGTGCGTGTGTGTGCGTGAACTTTTTAACGACATTGTGTGTAAATCATCGTTGCAACTCCACAACAAACACATCAAACAATCATTGGTGACGTTCTTGCTGTAATATTTCTCACAGACGTTACGTGGGATCTGCTTCCTTCACGTCTGTCTGTCTGTCTGCGTGTGTGACGCAGCCGAGGGCGGAGATTGAGGCACGCTGACAGGCAAGTGGGAACGGTGGGCGGGGAGGACAAGCCTTAAAGGCGCAGTACACAAAAACAGCAACAAGCAGTTTAGAGCTATAATACACAGACTTCAGACAGCTCTAATCAATAATCTGATGGGTGTTTGAGCTGAAACTTTACAGACACATTCTGTTGACCTAAAAGACTTATATTAAATATAAAAAAAGGGGTAAAACATGTTCCCTTTAAATTATAGAGACTGCAGTCAGATCCTGAAGCAGATCAATGTTCATCTTTCTCTCGAGGTGCAGAAATGAACACAACAGGCCTAATGCTAAATATTATAAGATTAAAATATGGAGAAGTGATCAGATAGTGTTTTCTGCCAATTTTTCTAACAGATAAACAGCACTCAATAAAATTTCAGTACGCTTTTACTTTCGTATTCGACATGAAACGCACATTTACCTGTAGCAATGACCTCCTGCATCCACACAGAAACGCCAACTGACCCAGCCGAGACTTGAACCAGTGACCAGTGGTAACCACTGAGCCACCGTGACACCCCACATGCAATCTTTAGTCATTAAAATCAATAATACTTTAATTATACTGTAAAATCTTGATCAAATCCCGTAAATTAGACATCGGCATTACAGATTGCAGCCTTTAGAGACTTGAGTTATTGAATGTGCTCTTATTATCGTACTGTTTTGTTCTAATCTTAGATCTTTTTAATATATATGTTCAGCTAATCACGTGTGTGTTGATTCCTCCGTCTGTATCAGCAGTGCAATATTCTCTCCTTCCTGTATCCCCTTACTCGTGTTGCAGCAGTTAAATGAGTTGTGAACGCCGTTTCTCATCGAGCGTGTCGTAAAGCACACATGACTGCTGTTGACACTCAGACCGTTTGCTTGTCTGCAGCTCATGTCATCATCCGTTATAGCCGTGTTGAATCAGCAGTCTGCATTCCTGGAGCTAAATATAGAGGCGTTCGGTGGACGAGCCGCATGACTTGCAGTACTGGAGAGCTATCATCCACCTTTTTACAAGCTGTAAACGCGTCTCTGATGTCTCTAGAGCTCAGAATAGCACACACATACTGTTTTCTAACTCTCTATTAGGCTTTGATAAAAATTGTGGAATTTCTGTCGCTTTAAATGCAAATGAGATTGTGCGGTCTTCAAAAGAGGGAGGAGCTACAGATGCAGATCCCTATGATGTAAAACTCCACATCTATAATCCTCTGAGTCTATGCTGACATTATCTTCAGCAGCTCAAACACTCTAATGACTAATGGACAGATGGCTGCTTCTCACTCAGGGCTGCTGTTTATGTTAATGAGGGAGAGATGGGTGCTAGTGGGCAGGGCTTTCCCCCTCTGATGACATCATACAAAGGGAGAATGTCAAACACAGTGTTTTATTCGTCAAGTCTGATTATAAACAATACTTTTAATCGGGATTTGATTTGATTTGATTTATTTTCAAACAAAAATATCATACATGAAATATCTTTAACAAAAAATTTATTTCAACATGGAGCGGGATGAAGCACTAGCTGCTTATTTTCCCACCCTGATTACCACACACATCATTCGTCTATCACTTAAACCTATTTCTTTTTTACTTATCTCTACTTTTTACATGAGGCATGTTTTATCCTTTTGGCGTCTTTAAGATACGATATGTTTGATTCCATTTGTACATTTACATTTTATAACAAAGACCCCCCCCCCCCCCCCCCCCAAAAAAAGTATAGTACTGCAAATTGCCATTAATTTAAATTTCATCATACTTTCTCATTTTATCCTTTTTTCAATCACCTTCATCATTATATACCTTTAATAATATATATTAGGGCTGCGCAATTAACCGCAATCGCAAAAATAAATCGTGATTTAAGCACATTTCTAAACTGCGTAAGGCTGCAATATTATCTGTTAATTTATTTAGATTTTTGTTGACGTTCTTGTGCGCATGATTTTAATATGTTAACCAATCAGAGCTGACGCAGAACACCGGCTAATCACAGCTAAGCTGAGCGGGAGAAAGATGTTAACCAATCAGAGCATGACGAAGTTGAGCGGGAGAAGCAAATAGGTGGTTTTGATTTACGTTAATTTGATTTACGACCCAAGTTTTTAGGAACTATAATTTTAGGTATTATAACTAATTTGTATTGTCAACGTACACAAGTAGTGACAGATAAATCACAAGAAAATCACAAAGACTTACAGATAAACAATATTTTATTGCTGTCATTTAACAAAATGTATCAGATTATAGAAATATTACAAAGTAAAAACGACAAACACTGTAAACAGTGGATAGGGTGAAGAAATGTTCAGTTCCCATGAACTAAACTGAACTGTTGTCGCATGCGCATTTCAAAATAAAAGTCCAGTATAAGCAAAATAAATTAAATATTTGTTTTGGTTTTTTTTGACCATACACTCCGCAACCCACTAAAAATGTTTCCGCGACCCACCAGTTGAGAAACACTGATCTAGGAAATCCTCCGTCGGGTGTGTAAATGTTTAATATTGCGTTTTTCTCCGCCTATAAACTGTGTTTTCCAACATCTGGATCTCCGTTTGAGTGGAGAACCGGCTGGTCGTGGCTTCACACTCTTGCTGAGCGTTGTTATTGGCTCAAGCAGGGAATTAGCTGCCGTTGTAGACTACAGCTCAGTGGATTTGTTAGACGGCCAGTGCATAAAGCGTCTCAAGATAATCCAGATTTAAAGATCTGGGTGTGATGCAACGCTTCTGTCTGCACATGACTGTATCACCAGCATGCACTGTAGTCTGTGTTTGCTTATAAACTCTGTGTTAATACGATCAATATCAGGGTTCCAATGGAGTATTCAGGAATATCATTGAATTATGAAAAGACTAATCTTATCCAGAAATTGAAAGTCAGGGAATTTAATATATTTTCGTCATGGAATATCAGGGATTTTATATGTTGTTGTTGGGTAAAATATAGTAGATATAACTCCATATTAGAGCTGTCAAAACATTCATTGTCATTAAATTGCATCCAAATTAAAAGCCTGTGTTTACCTATATATATATATATATATATATATATACGATATATATATATATATATATATATAATACAGTGCATATTTATCTCATGTATTTATACAGTCATGCCTGAAATTATTCATACCCCTGGTAAACTCCGACTTCAAGTTTTAGTTCAAATGTAAATAAAAGCTTAGAAATAAATATTTTTTTCCACAATGATGCCTCTTGTTGTGTTTTGGGAGAGGCCTGGGTCATTTCCAGTCAAAAAACACCTTGCTGGGTAAATAAAAGTAACTTTAAGTCAGAATTTGCCAGGGGTATGAGTAATTTCGGCCGTGACTGTATATAAATATATGGACACGTGTATGTTTTGTGAGAAGGTTTATTCATTCCTTTTCCTTCAGCATAGTCTCTATTTCAGAGGTCACCACAGCGGAATGAACTGCTAACTATTCCAGCATATGTTTAATGCAGCGGATTCCCTTCCAACCGCAATCCAGTACTGGGAAACATCCATACACACTTGATATAATGAAGCCTTATTTAAATAGATTGCACAAGACAGATCTAAAGCACTTTATATTCACCAATATAATGTTATTTAATATAAACCAATGCAAATGGCATGAAGGGAACAGTGCTCTTGCATAAGAGTGTCTGAAGCAATTTAAATAACCTGCGAGCTTCCCTAAATTTTGCATCATTTGCTTAATTCTGTGTTAATTTCTATTGCTAAAGGACACAACAGCTTCTCTATTCATTATTAGTGATGGAAACTCAGCTTTTTACTCAGTGAAACTCGAGGATTTGGACATGTAGAGCTGTTTTGGTGCGAGTAAGATTGTCTTCAGGAAATGTAATTTAGCGTTTATTTGTAGCACTAGTATTTTTGTATTATATATATATACAAATATAATATATATTTTAACTTACAATATGTGCACACCGTAAGTACTCGCATTATGTAAATTCAAACTGTTATATTAAATGCAATAGTTCTCGATTCATTGTTTGACAGCACTACTGCGAACACAACATTGGGATAAAATGATTACATCAACAACACCATTAGGAGAATCATGTTACAATTATAATGATTGATATAATGAACAGCCTTATTCAAATAGGTGTTGTGATTGCCACATCTAAAGCACTTTATATACACCAATATAATCTTATTTAATGTAAAGGGAATATAAACAGTGCTCTTTCTGGCCAAAGAATATCTGAAACCATTTAAATAACTGTGAGCTTCCCTAAATTTTGCTCCATTTGCTTAATTTTGTGGTATATTTCTATTTCTTAAGGACACAACAGCTTCTCTATTCATTATTAGTGATGGAAACTCAGCTTTTTACTGATTGAAACTCGAGGATTTGGGCATGTTGAGCTGTTTTGGTGTGATCTAGTTAAACCACACCGCGTTTATTTTTAGCGCTAGTATTTTTTGTATTATACTGTATATACAAATATAATATATATTTTAACTTACAATATGTGCACACCGTGAGTACTCGCATTATGTAAATTTAATCTGTTATATTAAATGCAGTAATTCTCGATTCGTCATTTGACAGCACT